>PVHY01001117.1:24953-77971 GCA_004024945.1 Uropsilus gracilis | reverse complement strand
CTCCAAAATGAGGTCTTGGGTCTTCCAAACCTGGTGAGAGCATCCGTGCACTTAGTGACATCGTGTTTCCATAGCTGATTCTCTTGTCTTAAATACACTGGTTGTTTTTGTTGTCCATCTGCTGTGTCTAGCTCAGGCTTGTGGGCTGGATTTTTACTTGGTCCCTCACCCATTTTATGATGGGGTTTGCATTATGTATGTTCTTTCCTCTCTTGAAGATTGGCTGGAGTGAGAGTGAAATGGAAAAGGCATTCCCCCCTGGTACCTTCCTGCATGGGGGTGGGGCCTGGGTAGGTATACCTGTACCATCCAAGAGCCCCTTTGGCTGGGGTTGGGGGCAACATGCCTCTGCCTATCTGGGCTTGCCTGTGCAACAACCATCTGCTGGTGGATGGGGCTAAAACCCCACTGGGTCCCCCCTCCTGGGCTCTCCAGGATTGGGAGGGGCTACCCGAGGCTCCTCTCCAGGTACAGCAACCTGGAGTGGGTGTGGCTCCTCCCACATGAATCCTGGGTGGAAGGGGCGGAGTCCCAGACCTCATGGAGGCAGCAGGCGTGACCCAGTTGCCCCGGGAGGTGGGAGCAGCTGGCATTGCATCCCACTGCACCCACTATATGAGAGGACTCAACCACCCAAGGCCTCTTGTCCAGGTGTGGCAACCTGGATGGGTGTGGCCCCTCCCACCTGAACCCTGGGTGGCGGGGGGGGGGGGGGGGGGGGGGGGGGGGGGGGGGGGGGGGGGGGGGGAAGGGGGGGAGTGGGAGAACAGCTGGTCTGCACCCCTCTGGGCCCTCTGGAATAGAGGATGCGACCTACCCAAGGCCTCCCCTCCAGGAGTGACTTAATTTGCATTTAAATATAGTTGAGTGTTATTCATCCAACAATGCTTTTTTCCACACATCATTTAAGACTGGGGAGATACAGTTAAAGGGCATATTTTTTCTTCCTAGGGACCTTGTAATTTAATAGGATCATTGATTCTTGTTCAATTCAGTGTGATCAGTGTAGTTACAACATGACTTGAGGAAACTGAACTGTAGTTAGGGGACTGGAACTGTTAAGGTGTGAGTGAGAAAGCGCTTTGAATTTGATTTGAGCAGAGTAGAACTTTCCCTATATGAAGAATGGCTTTAACGGTTCACCCATATGCTATACAGTGTAATATTTTTGGTGTGTAACATGTAGTATGTTACTATGGAAGGAGGAGGGTGGTTGGACATGAGTCTGGAAAGGCTGTAGGGTGAGGGAGAGATCAGGTTCTGCCAGGAGTTTGGACTCAGTTCTATGGCAGTGGGCAATCGTTGAAGAATTTTAAGCAGGAATTTTTCCATTAACTCTTTTTGACTGTATCAAGGTTTGTGCTTAAAGGAAAGGTTGGTTATTTGGACTATTATTACTTCTACTGTTTATGCAAGCTATCTTGCAAATTCTTTATCATACTGTCTTCTCACAGTAATCCTGTAAGATAAATACAACAAGACTTTCTCTTTCATCTCACAGATAATGGCAAGTAGAAGTATGAGCAGTTGTTTAGAATCCTGTTATTGGTGAGGCAAGGTTTGGAATACAGATTTCCTGATTCTTAGGGGTTTTTGTTTGTTGCTTTTACCCAGACTTTATGTGCAAGACACATTTCCTTGCCACAAGTGATGGAAGTGGACACAATAATTGTGCCTTTTCCAAAAACGTCCAATAAATCAGACCTGAATTTTATTGTCTTTATATGAGCATAATACCTGAAGAATCCTTGAAACCATGTTTCGTTTAAAATGAGAATGAATGTGGTGTAAAATCTGCTGCAAGGATTCTATTGATGTCTTACTACTTCAAAATTAGTATTCCAATGCCCTGAAGAGAACTTAGCTGTATTCCATTGTACTTTTCCAACAGAGAGAAAAAAAGAAGAGAGTTGAGCTGAGTGAGCTGAACCTGAGAGATGGGCAGTTGTATAGAAGCTCTGGGGAAATGAAATGACACCAGAGACTTAAATTGCCAATTTTACCAGGCCATTTGAAACCAAAAGTTTAAAGCAAACTGACTTTTAAAGTCATTTTTCTCAGTTTCAGCAGCAGCATGGGAATAATCCTCTCCTTATCTAACTTTCAGAATGTTTGTGCAGATGATGATAATATTAAAATGTTTTGAAAAAAGGTACTTTGGAAGCAATGGCCCAACCTCAGTTTTAGTTTCTTAATCTGTAAAGTAGGGTAACAAAGCTATCTTATTAGGAATTTTGTGAGAATAAACTAATGTGGCCTTTTAAGTAGTCATTATAGCCTCTTAAATTAGTTGGTGTCAATGCTGTGTTCCCCTGCATTGGCTTGGTAGGACCACATTCTGGTTCTTTTATTTCTCTAACTTATAAAGACACTGTGATGCATAAAGACTCTTTATATACAAAATTTTCTGAGTTACAATTGCTCTCTGGGACTTTTCTTTTGAGAGGAGTGTGGGAAGACTTGTAGATTCCATCTCTCTTTTACTTTCCTAATGGAAATCATTCTTTAGACATTGCCGTATGCTGAGCTGGTTTCAGAATTTGTTTCATTTAGAAAGGAGATGAGGATTCTGTTTGGAGAGATGTTTTCCCAATTAGCCACACTAAAGGTTCTTCTGAATCCTTTAAAGAGTCCTGTGACTTGAGTTCTTATTTTAACAGTTCTTTGGAAATAGATTTTTGGCAAAGAGTAATCTACTTTGCTTGAAAGACTGTGTAAGTTCTGTCTGCATGAGTTTCTTAAACTTTGGCATACCAACCTTATGTTGTAGTTACTGGAAACTTGAAGATATCAGAGGAATGGCATCTTTACCATTTAAAACAATTTCAGTTGTTTCCCTTTCTTTCCATGGATACTCATGGTGGGTGTGACAGGACATTGTGCCTGATATTGCAGGAATGTCAAGGTGTAACTGCACCTTAAAGCATCTGAACAAATAGTGTTTATCATGTCAGTTAATCTGAGATGCCTTGAACTGTCATAGATATGAAACTTCAAGAAGTTATTGACAGAAAACATAACAATGACTAGTATTCATTTTAGCTGTTTGGTTTTTTGGGGTGGGGAAAGAGTGAGGAGTATTGTTTCCTTGTTGCTGATGTTCAAGGGATAGAGGTTATAGAGGACTGGGCCACACAGTTCTGTGTGGTGCGGGAAGTGTTTTGTTCATCTAGAATTTCAGCTGTGCTGAAAGACTGGGTCTTACGAATGAGGCAACAAGGAGATTGTTCAGAGTTGAGACATGTCTTGGAAGAAGACTAAAAAGTCTGAAGCTGGAGAGAGAGAGAGGAAGGGAGTTGTGGGGCATCAATGGAAGATGAGTGGAAGATTGCCCATTAGAAACCTCTCCCTGGGGATTGAGACACAAGGATTATTTAAAAGGATGATTGTCCTTGACAGAGGGGGTTGGAGTCACAGAGAAAATGAGAGGTAAAATTGAGACTGTGATTTTGACTTTTGGAGTTAAGGTCCAACAATGAGGAGGTCTGCTGTCAGTCTGAAAGTGTTTGAGCCAAATCTCAGACATAGCTATGAAGACACAGAGAATAGACACATAGTTGGAAATGGGTTAAAGAAGTGCTGAATTTGAGGGTGGGGGGAAGAAAGAAAAAGAATTGCTGAAGTTTTGCTAAAGACTAAGTGTCAGGAATGATATATGATTAGGAATATGATAACAGTAAGCTTTGCATTTTTGGTATGCTCTAGAGGATTTAAGGCAGAAAAATGAATGAGAGTCAATCATATATGTGACGGTGACATGCTAATAATGGGAGGTAAGGATTTCTATTTAGAAATGGAGGTTAGTGTTCACACTGGAGCCAGATGTCAGTAATGCTGCAACTAAGCAGCATCTTATTTTCCTGTCACCTTAAGGAAGACAGGAAATATAACTCTGATCCCTTTTGGAGTTACCCTATTGAAATTGCATAAGAAATTAAGCAAAGCAGAGAACTCAACTTAACTTACAATCAGGAGCATCTGGCCCTTTAAACACAACTACTCTTTAAGTTTGTCCCCCAGCTCATGCAAGCAGTAGCAGGACCATACTATCTTTAAAAGGGGGAAAACAAATTTATTTACTTCTAAAAAGACAAAATAGACAGATGAAAATCACTGAGGGTACAGGGAACCCTTTGGTAAACTTAGAACAAAATGCAGTCTCCAGTTCAGAAAGCTACATATGGGTTCTTGAGCCATGTGGGTTCACAAAATGATGATCACTTCAAGTCAAGTGAAGAAACCAAGATGGCAACAAAAGCCCTCCTCCAAAGACACAGCTGTTCACTTCAAGCCAAAGGAAGAAACCAAAATGACATCGTAGAAGCTCCTCCAAAAGGCACAGCTCCTGCATTCTTTTTTTTTTTTTTTTTTTTTTTTTTTGAGACTAGGTCTCGCCATTTTTGCCTGTGGAACCGCAGGCTCTTATTGCCCAGGGTACCACAGACTCAAGCAATCCCCAGCCTCAGCTTCCCAGGTAGCTGGGATTATAGGTGTGCATCATCACGCCCAGCTAATTTTTGGAACTAGGTCTCACTACGGGCCCCAGGTGGGACTCAAGCTGCAATCCCTGGCCCTGGCTGCTTCACAGGCTGAAGCTTACAGGCACGAGCCACCGTGCCAGGCCAGCTTCTGCATTCTTTTTGGTTCAACTCTGAAGTGGCCTGAAACCACCAAGACTCACTCAAAACAGCAGCAGCCACGACTTCAGACATTTCACAATGAAAAGAGCAACACTGCTAGTTCTCTGTAGGTCTCCAGACAATTCCCAAGCTTCACAGCTTCAAGGTTAAAGCAAGTTTTCAAGTACCAAATTTCTAGGTCAGCCTGCACAGGTCACAAATTTCTCCAACAGGTCACTCCCTTGGGCTCCTTATTGACCTGGGTTGGGGATGGAAGCCCACAGCATGGCTTCCTTCCCTGCCTTGCTATTGCTCATGGCAGCAGCAGCTCTAAGCCCTCAAGCCTCCCTGCAGCTCCTTTGCTTTCTCTCTTCTCCAGTTTTCTATCTGTTGCTCTCCAGCTGCACTCCTTCCTAAATCCCCTCTCTCTATTCCTCTAGTGAGAAACCTTGGCTTCCATTCTTTAAGTCTCCACCCACCAGGGCAAAATGGCTTTCATCCTAATGAAGCATTACCAACCTGGGACCACGGTCCTCCAATTTCACCACAGCACCCCTATCACTGTTTCTTAATTTTCATTGTGGTTTTTGTAAGCCACTGTAGACAAACTCCTTTGGGACAAGAACAGCACTGTTCTGATTTTTTGCTAGAGAGCTAAATGAATTAATTGAATTACAAAAATTAGAAACCCGTAGAGGAGCATGCACTGTACCCATGGGCCTGATTGAGTGTCCAGGCAACACTGACTGGTGATGTTCTACCTGAAAGGGGTATCAGACTCCTACCTGGCTTCCACTGAGGGATCTGGCTTTTCCCTCTTTCTGATAACAGGACAGAAGGCCCTTGTAGCTCAACAGCCACTTCTTGGTCCTCTGAGTGCTGTGTCTCTTCCCGTGGAGGCTCCTCTTCTCTGGGATGTTGGGGGAGTTGCAAAGTGGTGACCTTTATGTAGGGCTTGGCAGCCCATCTGAAGGTTTCCCTTCAGAAGCAGAGCATGTGGGGTTCGTCTAAAGGCTTGTCTCTAGGAATGTGAAGACCTTTCCGGTCTGGAAGCCAGTCAAGTAGTGCTCGGAAGGAGGGGCTCTCCAGTGCTTCATAAAGTGGACTCTTTAGCAACCAAATGTAGAATTTGGAGAGAGTTTTACAAGTGATCATTTAGCATGTGGGTGGTTTCTGAATAACCAAATTCTTTTACCTTTTACTTTGGGATCTTAAATTCTATTTTTCTATTTAAGATTCTTCTATTTGCCTGTTTCAGTGAAGACCAGTAGACTAAATGCTCATAACCTGTGTCAGACATACCAAAGATGCTGAATGCATTTTTATTAGAATGAATTTGTTGACCGACTGAAAGAATAAAGTGCTTAACATCCAGCCCCATAGTGAAAGATCAGACTCTCCCCTTCACAAATATTTCCTTTTCCCTGCCTTCTCCTTTTCCCCCTTCAATTCCTTCCTTATCTGATATGTTTTCTCTAAACTCAGGGTTTTCTCCTATCTGACGTTATTGTGGTAATCAATGGCAGGAGCTTTGAAAGCTTAGCTCTTTCAAACAGGCTTCTCCTTCTGTGTTTTCTTTGAACTTTATGTCTTCTGACTTACAGTTAAGCTCTGAAGTGACCGAATCAATGTAAATTGATGATGCACTATAAATGCTGTATGGACTTAGGCAGAGCACCCTTGTTTACACTTAACAGATGTTATAGGTTTCTTAACTTTGAGGACTTCTAGGAAACATCCCATGTCTTTTGTTTTTGGGAAAAGTCAAGCTTTGTAGATAAAACAGTCAACAGCTACAAAAACAAATATACATGACCCTGTCTTTGTTTGTGAACTTAAAGCAAGCAAGTTAAAGCAATGAAGGCAAGGTGTCTTTCTTGAACATTATCAATACTGAATGTCTTTATCTTGCATGTAAAAGCTCAAAACATTGATGTTAAACATTGAAAGGAAGAACTAACTTTGAGAGCGAGCTTGAGCACCAAATGGAAGAGGACCCAGGATAGAATATAATTCAGGGCACATCCTTCTAGTTTTCTGTTTCTGGCTTGCTCTTTTCTGTGCCTGATTTTATTTCACTGGCAAAATAGGGAAATGAGACTGCTGACTTAGGTATACCATGTTCCTAAGAGCCACATTATTTAAAACAAACAGTTCCCCACTAAATTGTAAGAGGAGTGGGTTTTAGTGAGGGAGATATTCTCAGAGTCCTAAATATTACATCTTTTTAGGATCATCAAGCACTGTTAACACATCATTTTACAGGGAAAAAATATCTGGTGTAGGTGAAGGCAAAAAAAATGTTCTGTTGAAAGTATGAGAGCAAATTAAACTTTAAGGAGTTCACCTGGGGGGACCTGGTTTGTTGAGTTTGTGCCTCATCCAAGCTCCTGGTGACTCTCAGGTCTGCTCTGGCTCCTGCTGTGTTTATTAATGTTCACAAGCCACCTCAGAGATGCCTCCCATCCCCAACCCTGAGGACTTGGACACATACCCTCCTCACACTGCTTGCCACAGTGCAGCCTGTGGCTGTGTGCTTGTCCGAAGCTGAGAGGCTTTCTGGGCAGTCTCCCACCCTTTGCTTCCTTGCTTCTTCATCACTGAGCATCAGGTTAAGGACTTTGTGGGCCCCTGATAATTTGAATTAATATATCAAAGGATGCAAATGGAGTTTGCAAATGGAGTTTGCAAATGGTGTTTGCAAACACCTAGACAGCTACCCAGGCGAAATGAGAGCTAGAAACACAAAGTTTATGAAGGGTCAGAGAACAGAGATCAGTCTCTGGGAAATTATAAAATACCCCAGAGAAAGGCCAGGGGAGTTTCCAGGTCTAGGGAAACATAAGTAAAAGTAGAGCAGCTTTGATGTACCTGGAACAAATGGGAAATATTAAATCATTTAATGAAGATGCAATGGACTGGGCCTGGGAAGGGCTACTGGGAGCCCAGGTTCTGATCACTTTTGATGGTGCACTCAGGAGGTTTGGGGGCACAGGGCTTACACTGTGGCACCTGCTGGCCTGCGACCAGGGACCAGCTCCATGGTCTTTGGCAGATCTATTAGCCCTTGTGGCTCTGTTTCCTCATCTGTAAAATGAGGACTGGGGACCTGGTGCTGGTATCAAAGTTAGGTGAAAGAGGAAAGAGTGAGGCTGTTACAGCCTTAGGGAGGCCTGGTGAGCTGGTATCTACCACTGTGCCTGCCCATCATGGCATTCCCTGAATAGGTGAGTAAATGAATGAATACATGAATAAATGATGCAGGGGGGTGATCAGTAAACTGAGGAAGCAGTAAACTAGGAAAGTGACTGTGAGGATATATAAATTAATTTTACTACTTGCTCTTAGCTCTGAAAGAGGTTTGGCAGAGAGAAGTTTGAAAACTTAAAAAATTTGTTCATTTTTTAAACGTGTGTATTTTACCTATGCATAGTCATCTAAATTCAAAGCCAGGCATGGTGGTGCACACTTGTAATCCCAGCTACCTGGGAGGCTGAGGCTAGGGATCACTTGAGTCTGCGGGTTCAAAACAACTCTGGGCAACATAGTGAGACCTAGTCTCTAAAATAAATAAATAAATAATAAATTCAGAAGAGATAATTACAATTATGATATAACTAATAAAACTGTAACCCGAGGAAGAAATTGGAAAGGATTTATGTATAAAACAATATGAAGAAATCTTAAGAAGGGGGGAACCCCTTTGTATTTTATGATACCTTGTTTGCATTTTGTTTTATTTTTCTTTATTTTGTTTATGATGAATGTTTCCTTTATTTATTTTTTTTTTCCACAGCTGAATACTTTCCAGGCAGTTTTGGTATCTGATGAGTCTGATACCTACGCCCTATTTCTTTATCCTGCCAATGGTCTTCAGTTTTTTGGAACTCGCCCCAAAGAATCATACAATGTCCAGCTCGAGCTTCCAGCCCGGGTGGGCTTCTGCCGTGGGGAGGCTGATGACCAGAAACGAGAGGGACCTTATTTCAGCTTGACTAGCACAGAGCAGTCTGTGAAAAATCTCTACCAGTAAGTACCATAGGGCTTAGGCCCTTTCCTATTGGCACATGAGGACACTAAGGAATTATTCAAACTTTAGAGACCATGCCCCATTCAATGTTATCTTTGTGACTTTCAGTAAGGCATCAACTGGAGCAGAACTGGAGACTCAGATCCTGGGAGGAACAGCTTCACCAAAATATAAAACTTCTTTATTTTTCCTACCCTAATGGATATGGATGGGTACAAGAACCAGAACTCTCTGTGTATGTGTGTGTGTGTGTGTGTGTGTGTATACATGTGTGTGTTTGCGGAGACATGAGGCTTGCTAGGGAAAACATTGCTCTTGGAACCACATGAAAATATCCGGTAATATAACTGCTCATGCTGAGTTTTTTCCAGGTTAAGATTTCACAGGAGAAGATGTTATTATGACTTAGTCTTTGGTCAGATATGTATTTAAAGTTAAACTCGGAGTAGTGTCATTTGGTAGGGGAAAAACAAGAAAAGTCAAATAGATTGCTGTAATTTTGAAAGCTTCAGGATTTCTCTATGGCTTCATTATCTGAACTCCTATTACCAATTCTCTACGAAGGAGCCAGAGCTGAACACGTCCTGTGGTTCCCCCAGCTGCTTGCTCTCCTAGTATAGTAATAAGCTGGTTGATTGTTTTCAGTCCCTATCACACCAGTGTCTGGGCTAGCGTCACTTGATATTTATGATCTTTAGAACTTTTTAGACAATATCTTTGCTCTTATTCCTTTCTTGAAAATGAGTCTAGAAATCAGATAGAACACAGTGGTTTCTTAACTTCACTCAACTGCTTCTGTTTTGTTAAATGGTTCCTGGATATTGGAACATCTTCCATTTTTGCATGTCATCTACTCTGCTCAGCTACCAGAATAGACCCTACAGCCAGATAAGATCACACAGAACTGATATTTATCAAGAACTTAGCGTTTGCCAAACATAATGCTAAAACACTTCTAGAACTGACCTTGATTAGATATTGCAGATTTCTTGCTGGTAAGTACTATTTTTTCTTCTTTGATTTGACAAGTGAACTTAGAGAAGTTAAGTAAGTCACCTATGATATAAACGATATTAAATGGCAAAGTCAAAATTCAAGCACCTATCTGGAGACTGAATTATTTATTTTTTTGCTGAAACCTGGTTTACTTTTTCTCTCTCTCTCTGTGTGTGTGTGTGAGAGAGAGAGAGACAGAGAGACAGAGAGAGAGAGTTTTTGTTTTTATTGGGTGTTTGGGAGAGGGCTTGGGAAATGTTACCATGGGGTATATGTCTGTGAAGGAAATGGCCTTTCTAATCTTTCTGGAATAGTTTTGGGAACTTTCTCTCAGAGCTGTCACTCTTGCTGTCAGCAGCCTTTTCAGATTTTCAGCTGAGCCACTCCTCCTTGGAAAAAGAATTTCCTTTTTCTTGGAGACAAACCTGTTTCCTGCCTTTTCCTGATCACTAACTGGTTCTTCTTTGAGGAAAAATTTCTTTCTCTTGGGAAGACTTCCACTGCCAGCTGTTTCTTCATGATCACTGCTAACTCCTCCTTGGAAAAAGTGTCTTTTTTTTTCCTTTCGTTTGGAAAAAGAGACAGATGGGCCTTCAATTTCATTCTCCTATGAAATCTGTTTTTTTTTTTTTTAAACTTTTATTATTCCTTCTTTTTCAGTCTAACTGTCTCCTCTCACTCTTCAGAGTGTTACTGCTGTTTGGTGCAGATGTGGGTCATTGCAGACAGTCATTTCTTTTCTTCTTCAAGCATCTCCTGTTTCTCCAGCTTCCAAATAGTTTCAGCAGCCATTTTCTGTGCCTGAACTATTGTCTTCTTTACGATGTCCATATTCTTTCATAAAATTCCTTCAGTCTCTCCAGCCACTTTTCAACTTATTCTCAAAGGTTCTCCCTGGATACACATGTGAGTATCTCACAGACAAGGCAATACTGCATTTGTTTGCAATATCAGGAGATGTGACCTTCATTCTTGGAAGCTGCTTGACCAGTGAAACTGAAGTGGAAAATCATTTCAAATCTTGGGGTATTGTTTCTTGTCACCAGGACTCTGGAAACCTGGTCCCTGGGAATCATGCAGACACCAGGACTGTCCAGGCTACTCTTATAGCCCATATCGAACCTCTCTAGGTTTCCTTCTAGGCTGCCTTTTAGTCTAGACTCTGAAGGAAACTTAACAACTTGCTCCCTCTCCCCTGGTTTCAATCTCCTCTTCTGTGGAGTTCACAGATTCTCTACTTCTCGGGCATTGTCAAGAACTCACAGTGGGCCATGCACTTGAAAGGCAAGCCCCTGTGCAACAGCAAATTGCATTCTACCAGGATAGGCAAATACATTAACAATTTCAGAGCACTGGAATAAATGCTAATATCTACAAGGTGTCCAGGACATAGTGGTGGTGAAAACCTGTAAAACCCCTACGAGCCCTCTCTTTTTCGCTCTCTCTCTCACACATACACACACCACAACTTCCATTCACCTCCTTTCACTTTATTTTCAGTGCTTTCCAGACACTTCTGAGTGGCTGATGAAAGTAGAATAAATTATGGCAAAATAACTAACAGGGATTTTTTTTCCCTATTATTTTGCTGCAGTAAACAGCATAATGTTACTCAGATTCTCAATTCTCTTAAAAGTAAATTTTTTAAAGGTAAAATTGCTGAGAAAGGATACATGCAGTTTAATTCCTTGGTGTATATTAACAGATTGGCCTTGAGAGACACTGCACCAACTTACATCCTCACCATAATGTGAGCAGATATTGACAATATCTTTCCTACAACTTCTGTGCTTTTTAATAGCCATTAATCTGACAGGTTATAAAATATTCATATTTTCACTCTAATGTTTTGATTACTAGTGAAACTGAGCACTTTTTTATTTACTTAATGGTCAGTTCCCTATATTTTTTGTTACGTGTCTATCCACATCCTTTGGTATTCTCTGCTGGGGCTGTACAAAGAACACATTCTTATAAATAAGAAAGAATATATCAAGGATATTAATCCACTCAGCTGTCTTGAATATTTTTACCCACTTGCTCATCTTTAAAGCTACTTATGATCTGGAAATTGTAAATTTAGGGTTCTCAGTTTTTGGTCTCTTTTGTGCTTTCAAGCCTTACTCTTATTTTAAGGAAGGTCTTCTTTATCTCAAAATACAGAAATGTTCTTCAACTTAGTTTTCTATTTTACTTTTTACTTCTTCAATTTCAAAAATACAGAGAAGTAGAGGAAATAACTAAATGAACACCCCAAATACTTGCCACCTAGATTTGTAAGTCTTCACTGTTTTACCATATCATTTTTTTTTTAACTTAAGTATTAAGGTAAATTTGGAACTTCATTCCATTCACTCCTTAAATACTTCAGTTTGCATTTCTGAAGAATAAAGTTATTTTCCTGGTCAATAGAATCTTTGTCTTCCTCAAATTTATCTCATAATCATAAACTCATACATTATACAGCTGATAGTGTTTGGTGTAACTCTTATGCAGATTTAAATATGAATGCCCCGTTTTTCGTATTTTGAGTTTATACTTTTCTATTTCTTAGAAGTTATAAGTTACTAAGTGCTTATGTGTGGGACCCTGTCCTAAGTATTTTATGTGGTTTTTTTCACCTCATCTTCCTGAAAGCACAGGGAAGAAGTCACTGTCACCTCATCTTGTAGCCTTGTGTTTCTTTCTGGGAAATAAGTTCTTTCTATCTCTAGTCTTGCCAAATGACCTTGGATTTTAGGATAAAACTCAAATTGGTTATTTTCCAAGCAGATACAAAGACTAAAGCAAAGATAGTGATTTAATTTAATTAGGTTGTTTTATTTAACTTTTATCTGCCATAATTTGTATTTCCTACTTTTTGAAGCTTTTATTGTTTTGTTTCTAACTTAGAGAAGAAATTTCACAGCTGTAAATATCACCTCTGATATATTAAACTATCTTCAGATCTTTAGGAGTCTTTCTTATCTTCTTTAGTGTTCCTTATATGCTTGCCAAAAAACACCAGCCTACTAAGTATACATAGCATATTGTGCATAGGATCACATTTTTACTTTCTGTGCTCCTCTTTTTCTAAATTAATTGTAGTAGCAGCAGTAGTAGCACCACACCATGAGCACACATGCACATGAATGTGACACCAGACAGGAGGAGAGAGAAGGAGTGTAAGGGAGGGAAAGAGAAAGGGATGTTCTAGAATTATATTGATTATACTGCAGTAGAAAGCCATGTGGACATATCAAGTACCTATCTAAGTGACCCAAGTTCTCTTGGTCTTAAACTGATTCAATGAATTTCTTTCTATCTTATTACAGTACAGATATATATATAGTATAGATAAATAATTTATAGTATAAATAAGACTCATATAACTTACTGATTTTTACCTTTTTTCAAACTTCATTATAGACATACTAGTGGAAGTTGTAAAACAGAATGATTCAAAATTTGTATTATTTTGGGAAATGACCGTCATAAGTCTAGTTAATATCCATTGTCATAGATAATTACAATTTTTTTCTTGTGATGAGAACTTTTAAGATCTAACCTCTTAGCAACTTTCAAATGGACAGTACAGTATTATTAACTGTGGTTTCCATGCTGTACATTACATCCTCATAATTTATTTTATAACTGGAAATTGTACCTTTCAACCCTCCTTTATTCATTTCACACATGCCTTCCTCCTGCTGACTCCTCTTATTTGATAACCACCACTCTGTTTTCTGTATCTATGAACATTTGCTAATTTTTTAAAGATTCTATATATCAGTGAGACAATACAGTTTTTGTTCTTCTCTGACTTATTTCACTTAGCATAATGCCCTCAGGCTTCATCCATGTTGTCACAAATGGCAAGAATCCCTTTTTTCATATGCTGAATGATATTACATATGTTATATACATATATACAAACATATATTAGTATATGTGTGTATAAATACCACATTTTTTTTATCCATCCATCCATGGACATTTCAGTTGTTTCCATATCTTGACTATTGTAACATAGCAGTGAACTGAGTGGTACATGTATCTTTCTGAGTTGGTGTTTTGTTTTCTTAAGATAATTATCCAGAATTGGAAATGCTGGATATGTAGCATATGATAGTTCTATTTATGTAGCATATGATAGTTCTATTTATAAATTTTTGAGGAATCTCTGGACTGCTTTTCCATAGTGACTGTACCAGTTAACATTCCCACCAATAGCACACAATCCCTTTTCTCCACATCCACATTAATGAATTTCTTGTCTTTTTGATAATTTAACTAACTCTAACAATTGTGTGGTGATCTCATTGTGGGTTTGAGTTGTATTTCCCTAGTGAGCAATGCTGAGTTTTTTTTTGTTTTTTTTATATATACCTATTGGCGAGATGTCTTCTTTGGTGGATTACCTATTCATAACCTCTGCCCATTTTACAACCAGATTGTTTGCTTTTTTGTTATTGAGTTCTTTTAATATTTTGGATATTCATCAGTTATCAGATATATGATTTGCAAATAGTTTTTTACATTTCTTAGGTTATCCATTCATTTTATTGATTATTTCCTTTGCTATGAACAAACTTTTTAGTGGGGCAGCCTCACTTTTTTGTGTTTACTTTTGGGGTCAGGTCCTGATGCCAAGGAGTTTAGTGCCTTTGTTTTTTTCCTGGGTTTTTGTGGTATCAGGTCTTACGTTTAAGACTATTATCCATTTTGAGTTAGTTTTTGTGTATGGTCTAAGAGTGTTAAGATTTCATTCTTATGTATGTGTCTGTCCCCTTTTATATCTGTCCTCAGCTGTGGTTATTAAAGAGCTGTCCTTTCCCTAGTGTATAATCTTGAATCCTTTGTTGTAAATTAATTGACCATATATTTGTGGGTTTATCTCTGGGTTCTCTGTTTCATTGATTTATATGCCTGTTTTTAATGCTAATATCACACTGTTTTTGAATCTGTAGTTTTGTAATATAGTTTGAAACTAGAAAGTGCAAGGTCTCCAGCTTTGTTTATTTTCTCTAGATCACTTTGGCTTTTATGAGTCTTTTTGTAGTTCCATTCTAATTTTCCTCATTGACTGACTTTTAAAGAGATCCTCTACAGCATGGGAGACTTTCATTCTGATATTTTAGGCATATTCCAGAGCAGTATAAAAACTAGTACTTTCAAAGTAACCAGAGCCTTGTTTCTTAAAGTTTGTTTTTATTAATTTTTTAGAAATATTTTATGTAGGTGCTTTTCTCAGAATATATCACTGACTTTAAAATAATAGATCACTGGAACATTTGGATGAATTAATGGTGTCCATTTTCTGTTCTAGTAAAGAAGTGAAATTTCTGTTTCCGGATATTTCTGAACACCTCTTATTTATGACATATCATTTTGATTAAACTTCTTTATTACTTTCTTCTTTGTTATGCATTTGCTCAACATTGTTTAGACTTGGGTATTTATATTATATTCCTTTGAATTTTTTGTATTGACTCATCATTCTCTGTGAATTGATTGAATAATCCACGTGGCTAAATGTGAAATGTCTTTAACATTCTGTGGACTAATAATTCAAATACTGATGAAGTATAGTGACATAATATGATACAGTATGAGTTTCTGAAATAATATGAGGTAGATGTTTAGAGCATGGATTTACCATTGGTTCTGAATTCAAGTCCAAGTTCTATCAGTTACCAGTTGTGTGACCCTAGAAAGGGCCGCTCTTTTTATTTTCTCCCTTGTAAAATTAGGTCACTGCCCACGCCTTGCACACCATATTGAAGGTAAATATTTGACATATAGACTGCTGTGTAACTTACTCCAGAAAGTTTGTATTGTTGTTATTTAAGTATTTGACAAAGATTAAGTATTTGTTTGAGTATATTAAAAGTACAAAGAGGATAAAATATTCCCACATACTGTTTATTTTCAAAAGCCAGATCTTAGATTAAAGTTTAGGTTATAAAGCAGTTTTTACTTGATAGCCTAGCATCATTCTGTGAACACATAAACTTTTAAAACCTTTTGTTAAATTAGGTAGTTTACATCAAAATTCCAGTATGATTCTTTTAGTCACCATGTTAAACCCATTTATATTTGGTTTAATAATCCAGTGAAAACTGAATCTGATCTTAATCTTTCAGTTTTAAATACGTTGTTCATTATTGTAGGAAAGTAGGTGTAGGTTTTGACACTTTCACTACAAGTCACTGTTTCCTTTTAATTTAGACACAGCAACCTGGGGATTCCAGGAGTGTGGGCATTTCATATAGGCAGTACCTCGCCACTGGAAAATGTCAGACCAGCAACCCTTGGAGTTCCTTCCAAAGCCTCCTCTTCAGCTCCCCTGGTACGTTCCTTCACCCATTCTGCAGCCCTCGAAGGCGACTATACCGAGGATGATTTGGATTATTATGATGAGGAAGTTGAATATCCTCCCAGTGGCCCAGAGGAGACAGCAAATGGCCATGGCAATATTGATGTTTCCTTCCATTCAAAAGCTGATTCAAAGCCTACAGGAGGAGGGAGCTCTCCCTCAGGTTCTGATCTGGTCTCCCCTTCACCTCATCTAACACCAAGTGAGTGGCCATTCCACTCTGAAACGCAGTCTCCTCTCTTGGGTCCTCAAGCCAAAACAGGCAGACCTCTGGAGGAGATCAATGTCTCAGATTCTAAAGGGCAAGTTGAGTCTTCTGAACAGCCAGCAATCAGAAGATTGGCTCTATCAGAGACAGAAAGAGATTCACGGGATCCTCCCCAGGAAGCCCCGCCATCCTCCGTTGAAAATGCAAGCATCCGACCCTACCCAGATGGAAGGGCACTGCCTGCAGAAGTGGGTGTTGCTCCAGCCCATCCTGAAGGAGCGGCCGTTGCTCCAAACTACCCTGTGCCAGGTCACCCTTCACTGCTGGGTCGCTCTGATGGCATCGATTCCAACACGGAGGGTAAGTGGGTTAGAAAATGGGGTGCTAAATTCTTTAAATGCTGGTTCTCATAGAGTGGCGACTAATTTCTCTGGCAAGTGGATGAGAAGTTGAGCAAAAGGAAGATTAGAGCTGATTTCAAACCCATATTTCAGGAGATGGAGTGTCTTTCCTTTGCCAAGTAAATCTTGGCAGGCAAATTCCACTTGCAGCCGCTTGACCATTAATAACGTTTTTTAAAAACGGGCCTCGGGAAGTGATGGGGAAGAGCTCGTGCCAGCTACCATCTCAAGTGTAATGAAGTATTTTGGTTTGAAAGTTCAGCGAAGATAAACTGTTTTGAGGCTTTATCCACATTACAGCCATGGGGGGCTTACAGCTTTAGTTTTAAGTGGCTGGTTGGGCTGACTCAGAGGAACATTCTAGATTCTTACTTGGTTATAGGACAGTCCTGGTCCTATTAGTGTGGCATGGGAGAGGACAACTCAGTGGGAAAGAACAGTGTTAACCACCTGTGTCTTGTCGTTTCTGGTTCATGACTGTGCAGCTGTAGTAGTCACCTCCCTGGAGACTGACCCTCGTTTCATGATTCACTGACCAGAGTGAGGCCAGGAGAGTCATCGAAAGGAAGCAGTGGTTAATCAGTGCAGACAGGGAGCCTGGGTCGCCTCCTCCTTTCAGTTGAGAATTGTCATGTCAGCTCTTTCTTCCCAGTCAGGGGTATAAACAAGGGAATGGGATACAGATCACAGATTTATTCCATTTGTTCCAGGGACAGCTCATCTGATCTCGACTAGAAGGAAATAGGTCAAAGGTGAAAGCATTCTTCAGGACCTCCTCTTTATTATTTTTAGTTTTTTTTACTTTTTCTGTTGGCCATCCCTTTTGTGGTTAAAAAGCATGTTGATCTAGCAAAGAGGGCCTTTGGACTTTTCTGTTGTGGTATTGATCTACAAGGATTTCTTGAAGAAGTGCTTGTTCAGTTAGGAAAGACCCATTGTGTTACTAACCTGGCATTATGTGATGAATAAGAGTGCGCTGGTGTCAGACTTAGGTCTGAATCCTTACTGCCATTCCTACTGGGTGACACAACATGGCTTATATAGCCTCCAAATCTCCAATTTCTCCTAAATTTGTCGGGAAGATTAAATGAGATAATGCATGTAATTAATGTCTGAACTGCTTGGTTCTTGGTAAATGGTGGCGGCTGTTACCAATTATGGAAGATTTAAAGTGGGGGAAATAGGCTGGTGGCTGGGTAGAGAATGATGAATAGGATTGTTAAATAGTTGTGCCTTAATTTGTACCTATGAACCATATTTCTGTCAAGTTGGCGATGTGAATTTGACAAGTCGGCTTTGAAACCTTCAGACCCTTCTGACAAAAGTCTGAATAGGCTGGGTTACATGTAGCTAAGGAAATTGTAAAGCTGTGTGTCAAAGACGTTCAGCCAAGAGATTTTGAGGTAAAAATGTACTCTTGAATGGGTCTTTCATTTGTGGGATGTTTTCTGTCCTGGGAATCGGCTGGAATATTAAGAAGCAGATGCATGGAGTGATTCATTAAAGATTAAGAAGGGAGTTACATACCCTGCTCTGAGATGTGAGAGGCTGAGGTTGCTGGAGTCACACTGGAGGAGGTGAAGGAAGTGCCATGAGAACAGAGGCAACAGCCACCATGCTGTGGGCCATGAACTCTGATATTTGTCTTCAGCCAGGAATCATTTACTACTGACATCTTGGGAAAGGCAAACTGGAGATGAAAATGTTGATTAATACAGTGAGACACTTAGGGGAAAAAAATATAACTAGAAGTCTTTACCTTGGGAGAAAAAAATCAGCAACCACTCTTCTAGCAGAGTGGGAAAGCTTTGAAAGCAGATAGAGAAAATAAGTGAGCCTCTATTTTCAGACTTCAGAAAACTGTGAACTATGAACACCGCAGTTGTATACTTGGATTTATACTGATGGTGACTGTCCCCCCCCCCCAAACAAAATATGGGTATCCTAGAAGTCTATCTGGCAAAAGCAGATATTCTTTGGAAAAGCTATGAACAGGAGTGGCAGGGACATGGAAATGGAACCTTGCCTATTAACTTCTCAGCCATCAGCCATCCTGCCTGACTTCCTGTTTGATGGACTGGAGGAGTGTGGATTTTAATCTTAGGCAGACTTAAGTTAATTCCCAGCTCTATGTGCTTTGGGTTAAGATGTGCTCTATCTATCCTCATTTCCTTCAGCTCTCAAACAAAGATAATATAAACTCATTAAATAGTTGTGAGAATTCCATTTGGATACTGGAAACACCATAATCAATACATTTTAGCTTCTTCTTTAAAGTATCACAGAGTCATCTTGCTAGCGCAAGAAATTAAGATTTAACTAGAAGCCAACAAATGTCATTGTCCTTTTATTTTTAATTTTCACCCTTTGGGTTTCTTTTTACAGAATTTTCTTGTGGTTCAAAAAATTAGAATCTTTTCAGGTCATGTCTATACCAAACAAGACTGTCCTGATCACTGTAGTTTTGGCCTTAAGTGTATTTGCTTGGTTCTCTTTCCACGGAACCCAGCTGTAAAAGGGCAAAGGTGTCTTGTTTCTTTAGGGAGATCTGGTAGTTCTGTTGTCAAGACAGAAAGCCACCTGAGTGCCTGCCACATACCTGTCTCTGTCTTAGGCACTGGGGAAGGGGGAAGGTGTCATGGGCATATATTGAATGCCCACTGGGACTCTTTTTTCTTTTTTTTTTTTTTGAGACTAGGTCTCGCTATTTTTGCACGTGGAACCGTAGGTTCTCGTTGCCTGGGGTACCACAGACTCAAGCAATCCCCAGCCTCAGCTTCCCAGGTAGCTGGGATTACAGGCGCACACCACCACGCCCAGCTATTTTTTTTTTGGAACTAAGTCTCGCTGTGGGTCCCAGACGGGACTCGAACCGTGATCCCTAGACCCGGCCGCTTCATAGGCTGAAGCTTACAGGCATGAGCCACCATGCCCGGCCCACTGGGACTCTTAAGTGGAAGCTGTCTTCAGGTTGCTCTATCATGGTTAATCCTCCAAACTGCCCTACAAGGGCATCCTTCCCATCTTACAGAGAAGGGAGCCTGAAAATACTAACAGCTTGTCTGAGCAAGAGGTTGACCCAGATGGCATTGATGCCAGGAAAGGATAAGAGCAATCTCTCTGGTAGGACAGGCTGGGAATGTCAACAAGGGCTCCAGCTGGCCAGTCCTGGGACCTCTGCTGTGGGTAGCAGGAATGGCGTTGACTAACAGAGGTCTTGGTTATCCTTAAACCTGTTGAAGTTCAGTGAACCCATGTGCATGATGAATTTGGAGGGGGACACAACTCTCAGATACGTCCGGCATTCAGCCTCATCTTTCTACTGAGACAGCGGTTGTGCTGGGGGCACCCTGGGTGTGGACAGGATTTCTCTGTGGCCCTTTGCCCAGCTCACTTTGGCCTTGAGGGGGCCTTGGGAACATATTTCTCATGTGGTTTCTACCCTGGGAAGAGTTTGAGCCAACTTCTAGGCACAAAAGCCCTCCTCAAAGGTGCACTTCCAGGAGGCTGTGAACAGAAGCCCTCCAGCCGTGTCTATAAAGACACTTGCATGGTTAGTCTGCAAGTGACCTGAATATATCCAACCCCTACTCCACCCCATCTTAATATCTGTTTGTCCAGTCATCACTGTGCACACAATCATCCCAACATCACTATGCACACAGCCAAAGAAACACTAGCCCTGGAGGAACAACCATGCCCCTGTTTTTCATCATGAAGTTGGATGTGGCTTTTCTTACTAGCCTATCATTTTGGGAGGTGGAGAAACTTAGAAACTCTGTCCTGCCATGAAAATGTGGGTTCTTGAGGTAATTGTAAAAGTTTTTGAAAGTAAAAGCCT
Organism: Uropsilus gracilis; assembly: GCA_004024945.1. Taxonomy (NCBI): domain Eukaryota; kingdom Metazoa; phylum Chordata; class Mammalia; order Eulipotyphla; family Talpidae; genus Uropsilus; species Uropsilus gracilis. The sequence goes on along the minus strand of PVHY01001117.1, from coordinate 57,518 downwards.
CTTTAATTGCCTGGGGGCAACCCCAGTCACCGGGCCCTTGACCCCTTTTGTGTCCATACAACAGCCCAGTCTGTTCAGGGGAGCTGGTTACCTCCCACACGTGGCTGGGCCAGAGCCTTCTTCAATGAAGAAAGACATCCCACCCCCAGTTGAAGACAAGTGCTTCAGCACTGAAGACAAGTGCTTAAGTGTTTCTGGAAAAGTAAAGGTGAAAGGATAGGTCGGAATAAGTACGTTTTTGTGAAAAACTCCCAATTAAGATGAGTCTCAAGTACTTTAAGCAGAACCTTTACTTTTATGTATTTCTGTTTTTCTTTCTATTGAGGATATGGGAAGAGTGAAAAAAGAAAAAAACATTAAATGGATAAAAGAAATGCGATCTTATTTATTTTTAATTTTTAAAAATCAGTTTGTTTACATATTTATGTATATATGCATGTGTATATAGGTTCTCCCTCCACCCAATCACCCGTGAACTTCATCTTGATTTTCTTGTGCTCCTCCCTTCCCTGATTTCTCCCTCCCCTCACCCCCCCCACTATCCCCCCACCACTGCCTGCCCTAGCTCTGCACTTAGCTTATTTTGACTTTTTCCTGGCCTTTTGTTTGTTACTCCTATATCCCATCTATAGGTGAGATTATATGGTTTCTGTCTTTTTCTTTCTGACTTATTTCTGCTAATATGATTCTCTCTAGGTCCATTCATGTTATCACAAGTGCTTCATATTGGTTTTGATTGCAGAATAATATTCTATTGTGTAAATATACCGTATCTTTTTCAACCATCCATCCATTTTGGGGGCAAGAAATACAATTTTAAAACTCTCATGTTAAGATTCTTTTAGCAACTACTGAGCTCTCAGTTAATGGAACACTTACCAACTGAGCTTATCCAAACCTGGCCCCTCTGTGCACCTTCTGAGACCAAGATGCCCACAGACATTCTTGCCTATCTCTCTCTCTCGTTTGACTTTCCAGACTGGAACTCCCAGAAGGGAGCAAGTCTGGAGGATAACCTGCCCCTGTGGACAAATTCAGTGGAGAGGAAGGTCCTGAGAAAAAGCTTTATTTCTCCAAGTGTGGTCTTAATTCACTTGATCTAGTTCACCTGGCGCCCACTTTAAATGACTGACTTCTGAACCCTAATTTGCATTTCTGAGCCAGGTCCCTCCTGGTGATTCCCAAACCTACCAAAAGTGAGTATTGCTGGTGTATGGGAAGACTCTGGGATGTAGAGCCAGAAGAGCATATCATCTTCATGGGCCTTAGTTTAACCATACATAGAATGGAGATATCATCTCCTTGCCAGAACAGGGGAATGTGTGTGGAAATACTTTCAAAACAATGACATAAAGAGGCATATCAATGACTGCTGAAGCATAAGAAAACACCACTGTTTTCAATGGGCTCATGGTACCTGTTTTCTGGCTCCTCTGGGATACAGACATCTCTTCCACAGCTTCAAGTAGTTGAGCATCTATGAATGCTGTGATTCCTATAGAAATATGGTAAGTCACATTACCCAGTGTCTGGCTGGCATTTTGCTGTGGAAAGTCACACGTGGAATCACACTTATAGGTTCAGTTCTTAGTCAGGAACTTCTGAGCTCTGGATTATCTCCATTAAAGGATCTTCATGTTGATATTTGCGGATCTGTGCCTGAGTGGGCCGTAAACATTGTAAGAAATGAAAAAGAGCATTGCCTAAAATTCCACCTGCTCTAGAAGCTGCTAGTTAGTCAGGTGATCATTAACTACATCAGTGAAAACTCTAGCTCAGAAACAGAACGTTTGTGTGTCTCCTGTATGTTGTTATCAGTGGGCATTAAGAACCCCCTGATAGCAGCTATACAGATTTTTGTGATCTACCCACAGAGAGTCTGAGTTGGTAGGTCTAAGTTGTCCATGCCCTAGGAATTGCATTTTCAATAGGGTTGGTAGGTCTAAGTTGTCCATGCCCTAGGAATTGCATTTTCACCAGGCATCCCCAATGATGTTGATGCAGTAGTCCCAGAACCCACTGGGACAGGTGCAGCTCTCTGATTGGTTGGTTGGTATCATAAAGAGTTTAAGTCGCTAACTGAGCTGGGGTCAGATTTCTCTGATGCCTCTCAGCTGTTGCTAGATGGTCTACAAACTGGCTCTTTCAGTTTCTTTATCTTTGTAAACAGCAGCTCCACATTTCTACTTTCCTACTACAAGACGTAGGCATAGTCAGAACCTATCTGCTCTTCTGTTCTCCCTCTCCTTTCTTGCCCCTGTATCCAATCCATCAGCCTGGACTTTGTCCACTCTGCCCTCAAAGTGCTGCGGATCTGGTCCTTGTCTCTACCTGCATGTCCTACAACCAAGGCACCAGCTCATTCCTGAAGTACCATAGGTCAGATCGTGTTCCCCTCAGCTCACTCCTCCAGTACACAAAAGCCCAGTCTTTCCTGTTACCTATGAGACATGAGGACTGACGAGAGTTACCCCTCCTGCTTATCTTGCTCCTGCACCTCTCCTACCCCCCTACCCTCAGCTCTGCCTACCCAGCATGATGTCACTGCCTCCATTGTCCTCTTCTTCAACAGCCTCTGCTCAAAGGTCATCTCTGGGGTCTTTCCTGACCATGTTACTGGAAGGAGCAAAGTCACCTTCCCCTTCTAGAGGGGAAACTTTTGTCCTCTAAAGTTTCTACATAGCTTACCATTGTACTACTCCGTATTTGCTGACTGCTGCTCAGGGGAAGGTAAGCTCCAAGATAAGGATTTTTGTCTGTTCCCTGCTATATTCCTATTTCTTAGATTACTGTCAGGCCTCTAGTGAGTGGTCAATAAATATCTGTGAAATTATTGAATGAATGAATCAATGAAAATCACAAGAGGTATTTGCCCCCCCCACCTAATTAGCTAACACTGTAAGTGTGCACATGTGTGAGCCTATGTGTGAACACAGGCATGGAGAAGAACACAGGCGTGGAGTAACCCTTCTTTCCCTGCCGTGGCTGGTGCTGGGCTGGAAGCTTGAGCATGTGTTCTTAGTTCAATAAATTCCATCCTGAAAATAAGTATTCCACAAAAATTTGTTTAAAAATATTCCCAGACCAGCTAACCAATAACTAATCCATTCTAATCATAGGTTCAGTCTCATAATAACCTTGTGTGGGAGCCAAGCCATTATTTTTTTAGAAAAATGCAGTCTACATGCCAATCAACTTAAAAAATTTGCACAATTACATTGGTAAGTTGCTGACTGCATTGCTGCGCCTATTCCCAGCTTAGTTAAATTAGCCTAGTTCTCCACATGGGCAGTCCACAGTTCACTCTTAACAACAGGAATTGAGCTGAAGAGCAAGTTTTTCCCAGATGACAGAAGAAATATAATGCAAACCAGTCATGTCCTTAATTGGGGAGCAGAGCAAAGCAGAGTTTGTTTGTTTTAACCTGAATTTCCTGAAAATACTCACCCTTTACACTGGAGTCAGATCGCCTTCTCACCTCAGTGCTCAGACACACACTGAGAAAACATATGGTGTCTGGCAACAGAAGTGTGTCGAGGGAGTCACCCTGAATTTAGAGATGAGAGTGAGCATATTTCTGTGGTTTCTGCAGAGCCACCTGTGTCAGAGTGCAACCAAGTTTTAGAACTTGCGAGCCTCTGATGTGCCAGCATCCTTGCATTATGGAGAGCCCTCATGGCAGCTGGTACAAAACACGATCTTAGGTGTGCCCGCCCGGCCCTCCCGCCACTGTGTCTTCACTCTTAGTTGTGAACTGTCTGAGTTGGAGAAACCTGAGACTTGTTGACAAATGTACATTCCTTTTTTCCACTCAAATTCCGACTCCCCTCCCCAACTCCATGGTAGACAGTGGTATGTAGTTTCCCTTGCAGCATCTTCTATAATTTGTATCATCCATTCTGGTTTTGTGTTTTCTGGCTGGAGTTTAATGGCGCATTCCTTTATTAAAAAATTAGGTTGTGCCTAATTTTCTATTTTTATCAAACTGGAATTTCTCAGCCAAGTCATCCAGGCTGTCTACCAAATCTTGTCACCTACTTCATTCTCACTGTAGTCAAATGATCTGTCCTGCAACCCCCAACTTTTACCTTTTCTTTCTTTGTAATTTTTATTGTAGTAACACGGTTTACAGTACCCTATAGGATTAGGAGGCATAGGGTCCTACCTCTTCAGATGTGTGCTTTCTCTGGGATCTGTGCTATTCAGTTGGTGCTGTTACTGTTGTTACAACTCTTACTGTATAACTGGGGCATTTTTTTTCACTGTGCTGTAAAATCCATCTGATAAACTCAGCACACGTCTACCACTGAACCTGATTTATAAAATCTGACTGAAACTTCACTTGCTGAAGCCTCTACTGATTAAACCCAAACACCTGGTCAGATCCCTAACCTAACTCTTGTGATAGACGTGTGTGCATCCCACTGGAGGATAAGAAGAGCAATAAAGCATAAAACCTGACCTCCAGGGTTCAAACCCCAGCTCTGCCACCTGTGTAACATCGGGAAGTCACTTCAATCTGTGCTTTAGCCTATTTGTTAATAAAATGGAGAAAAAAAATCCCTGCTCTTACACAAATGAAAAAATTTATAGAGTAGTACCTGACATGTTTTCAGTACTATTTAAAAATTAGCTGTTATATTTTTACATGCTCTTACAAGTTTTTATGCTCTTTCTCTTGTAGGTATTTATCTTCTCACCATTGGTTTCTTCATTCTGAAATACTGGGTGAACACTGGTCTTTCATTTTTGACCTTTGCCTCCTGCTTCACCTTTTCAAACCTAGAATTGGGACACAACTACTTTGTGTTTCCTAAGTGGAGGATGTGTGTCTGACTCAAGAGCTGCCCCTTAACTACAGCAGCAGAGTCTCACTTGGTTCCTTGTGATCCCTGCTTTGTCAACCTGCTTCTGAGCACCGAAGCAGAGGTGTACACGGCCACTCTGCCTCCTGGTGGCGAGTTTAGGATTGGCACCTTCCTCAGTGTATGGAAGTCCTTCAACCCCTCCTTTCAACATTGTCCCTATCCTTTATCCACAGGGTGCAGGTTCCAATTCCTTTCTTTGTAGCACAGATAGCCCCCGTTTCTTTTTCTTAATGGGTAGGGTATGTGGAGGTGGAAGAGACTAATACTGGCACTTTGAGGTTCCCCTGTGCCACTGGGGCTTCCTAGCAGGGCTGTAACTCAGGCCAGGCTCTCCATCACTGCAGGATACCCCTCTTGAGCCAAAGAGAGCACTTTCACAGCTGGATTCCCAATTCCTTTCCCCTCTGGCTCCACTTCCTTCCTACACACTTTTTAAAAAAGTGTATTCATAAGATCCTCTCAGGAGAAAATCTTTTTCTGGGTAGTGAAACAAGTTAGACACGAGGCTGTATTTAATAGTTTATCTCTATTGTCTTCTTAGGAAGTCATTAACATTAGTTTGAACCACATGAGATTGCTGTTAATTGGCCATCCTGACTCACAAAATGGCAGTGATGCACAGTTCAACCTAACTTGTCCTCACTGCTTGGTTTTGCTGCTGTACTCCATCCTGAGAGGTACAGCCTCCTCCTACTTCACCAGCTTTGCAGTGAGACCCCATGGGAGAGTCAAGCTGAATGTCTTGCCAGGAGACAAAGCAATTCCCCGGCGGGGAATGTTATTCCTCTCTCTTAGACATCAAACACCCATTTTTTTTTTTACACCCACATGTTTATTATAGTCTAAGCTGGTTTTATGTCCATGGTGAAATCTAGCAGCACTGGTGCTGAATTCACTTTGTCTTTTCAATGCAAATCTCTCTGTCTTTTCAGTCTTCACGTATAATTCTGCCAACAAGGAAACCTGTGAACACAACCACAGGCAGTGCTCCCATCATGCCTTCTGCACTGACTATGCCACTGGCTTTTGCTGCCACTGTCAGTCCATGTTCTATGGGAATGGCAAGCACTGTCTGCCTGAAGGTGAGTGGTACAGGGGTCAAGGGGCAGCATATTGGGCCCCTTCTACCACTGTGAGTTCTGCTTGTGGACCTTGTCACCACCGCTTGAATCAAAGCACTGATGAGTGGCAGGTGTTCCTTCAGGATCTGAAGAATAACTGTTTGCCTTGATTGCCCACTTCAAGGGATCATCGGAAATGGTTCCTCCTCTCAGCCAGCTTAGAGTCAGTGGGAATGGGACAGAGGGAGGTGGGTAGAAATGAGATGAATGACAGATGTTTTTTGTCACTAGGTTGGAGAGGGAATAGTGCAAATGCTGACTGAAGAGCGAATTTTCTGAGTTGTCAGTGAAATGATCTGTGTCCATCCCTGGCCCGATGATGGTCAGGGTTGACTCGACTTGCTGTCTTTTAGGGACACCTCACCGAGTCAATGGGAAAGTAAGCGGCCACCTTCTCGTGGGCCAAACGCCTGTGCACTTCACTGACGTGGACCTGCATGCTTACGTCGTGGGCAATGATGGTAGAGCCTACACAGCCATCAGCCATATCCCACAGCCTGCCGCCCAGGCCCTGCTCCCCCTTGCTCCAATCGGAGGCCTGTTTGGCTGGCTGTTTGCATTAGAAAAGCCAGGCTGGGAGAATGGCTTCAGCCTCACAGGTGAGTAGGGTATCTGAGTGGCAGGCAGTACCATTGCTTTGGTGGCACTGCTTCAGGATGGGGGTGGTGGGGTGGGAGAGGCATCTCTTGAACTTTCATTTGGTGAAAGAGGTTCACTTGTTTAACTGTCCAGGGCCACAGTGTGATGTTTCCTCTGAGGTAGCTGGGGGTGGTTTGGACTGGCTGGGCTATTTTTGAGAGTGATTTCTAAATGTCCTGGGGTCTGAGAAATAAGATGACTCTATTTGCAGCATTTGTGACCTTACCTGGATTTGTTGTAGCCTGGTTTTCACTATGTTTAATTGAATTATTATGTACAGTATGTCAATAAAGATGCAAGATGATAATTAGGGGGCAGCTTAGATTGTATCTTGGAAAGAGTGATTTTCTTCTTCCCCCATGTATCTCATTTGTAATTATTGAGGCTATTGCTGCTCAAACTATAACCTGCATGCACATCACCTGAAATTCTTGTGAAAATGCAGGTTCTGGTTCAATAGGCCTGAAGTGGGTCTTTGATTCTGCTTTTTCGAGCCTGCCCCCAGGACCTGCTAATGCTGGCCTAAGAGCTACTCCCAAGAGCAAGGCTGTATAGAATACTTTCCTGCTTCTTACCTCCCCACCTGAAAATACATGTATCCTGGTGGATTTATATTTATTACATATAAAATGCTACGAGAATTTTTCCCCTACCTCTAGCTGTCACTTTTAGTCATTGTTTGTAGAATCTTGCTTTTAATCATTTGGATAAGACCTTGATCAAAAGTAGATGAATACAGTATACCCTGCAATATTTATATTTTGGATACACTGTAGTTATGTTCTAAAGTAATAAGTACTTTCTAAAGCATAAGGAACATACCCTAAAAATATTATTATTTATCTGATACTCAGGTTTAACTGGGTGGGTGTCCTGGTTTTATTTGCTTGTTTTGCTAAGTCTGGAAACTTTAATGAAATGTCAAGGTTGGTCCTAACATTTTATCTCTCACAGAAAATAAATGCCTACAAATAGAAATGGTATGAGATGAGGCAGGATCAAATCACACTCTTTACCAGAAAATTTGGGGAGCCTACAAAATCAACAGTTGATGGTGCTTAGTTCTTAATTACTAGTGAATCCCCTTAGGTACCTTCTCAACAGTGGTGGGAGTTGGGAGTAAGCATGCTTTGGTGGTCATCATTGGAAGATGCAAGACCTCTTGTACCTCTCACTGGAAGATTCACTCCTGAACCTATTTTTCCTTCCCTCTTTCTCAGGTGCTACCTTTACCCAGGACTTGGAAGTTACTTTCTACCCAGGGGAGGAGAAGGTTCGAATCACTCAAACTGCTGAAGGGCTTGACCCCGAGAACTATCTGAGCATTAAGACCAACATCCAAGGCCAGGTGCCTTACATCCCAGCAAATTTCACAGCCCAGATAGCTCCCTACAAGGAGCTTTACCACTACTCAGACTCAGGTATGTGCGCTCAGCTTCTACATCTGTAAAGTGGGGCTGGTACACCTCTCACAAGACAGCTATGGGCTGAGTTACTGCCTGGAATAGTCTTAGAATGGCGTGTGGCATATAACCATGAGCTCAGCATCATTTTTCCTTATTCTTGTTATTATCAAATATATAGGGTAAGACAAGGGCAGGCTGCTATACCAAAGCATATTGATATTCTATCCTAAACTTTCAAGTAATAATTTAATATCTTTGTCAATAGAGGGTGGGTAGGGATGTTATGAATATATACAATTTTTAGCCATCCTACTTTCTGGGCCATGAAAAAAAATAATTGATTATTGCAATTTATACTTATCCTGTGACCTTCATCCTGTTTTTTAATATCACAGAAAGAGATGCTGCACAGTATTGTGGGACTAATGTTAGGCTGGTGTCAGAAGACAGCATATCCTAAGTGTCTGAAATAGTTGGGCCAAGGTCACTTATCTGAGAGCCTTTTTTCTCATCTTGTGATGAGAGCAACAGCCTTTGCCTATCTGATGCAGGCAATATGTGTGGTGACACTGTGAGGTGTCTGTAGAACGCTGCCTGCAGTGCAGCACTCAAACTGTCCTGGCCTTCTTGCTTCTCTGGTGATGTGAAAGCAGGCAGCCCAGCAAGAGATGCCAAGGAAAGGATGGGTGGAGAGACCTGGATGCTGCTAGAACAACTGAGGGCCCAGCGATGGACCTGACCTCCCAGCCCAAAATGAGGGAAACTCCACCATCCCTTCCCTGGGAACTTTCAGACTGAAGGGCTAGAGGTTGGGAGCCATCACCTCTACACAGTGTGGAGAGGATGCATTGGCTAAATACCTGTCAGCTTGATTTCTAGTTCCAGCTCCACCACATACCAGCCTTATGTCTTGGACGGTTTCTCAACCCTGCCAGGCTCAGCGCTGGAGCCACCTCATGGTCAGTGGTAGAGAATAAATGAGGCTGGGTATCTGGAATGCTCAGTGTGGCTGGCAGCATGGCTCTACACTGATAATACTTGCTTAAGTTCTTGGAATGGCCTTGTAGGTTTCCCATAGACACAAAGGAACTTCCCAGGGGAATATGCTCTGGAAGTTAGATGAAAAACAGTGCAGAAAACTCTATCACACATGAAAATATCTGTGATTAATATTTTAATTTACCATTTTAATTTACCATTATTAGTCATATGATGTGTCTGTTGTAGTCGTGACCTCCACGAGTTCCAGAAACTACTTTCTCATATTTGGTGCCACCAATCAAACCCGATCCTACCACATCCGCCAGAACATCACTTACCAGGCATGCCAGCATGCCCCTCAACACCGGGCTGTCCCTGCCACCCAGCAGCTGACTGTTGACCGGGTCTTTGCCTTGTACACTGATGAAGAAAGGGTGCTTCGGTTTGCTGTGACCAATCAGATTGGCCCTGTGGAAGGTACAGTTTCTCTTTGATTTTTGTCAGGCAAAAAAAACACCTCCATTCTTCATCCCTTTTTGAATAGTCTCAGAATGATAAACAGCAGTTACAAAGGGCTACTGAGAACCAGGCTCTGTATTGGTGCTGGGTGTAAGGATGAATAAAGCAGCAGTCTGTCCTTGAGGTGCAGACAGAGGCAGAAGGAGAACTTGCAGAACAGCGTCTCTGCCAAGGTGAGGCCCAGAGTGCAATATGCAAGGCAGGCTTGTAGCAGCTTCCATGTGTGCCAGTCAGCACTGGGGAGACATGCGGGCACCAGATTTGGAGGGACAATGACATTGACAAGTATTTGTTGGAACTGTGAAAAGCACAAGGTGCTGTGAGCCTAAGCTGGAGATTCAGGGTAGGTGTGCCCATGGAAGTGGCATTTTGACTAAAAGTTAAAGAGTGACAAGGACTTAACCAAATGAAGGGACAAAAAGACAGCGCCTGGAGAAAAAAATAGAACTGCATGTATGAAAAACCTGTAAGGAATATTCTGAATGAGGAAAGACTGAATGTTTTTTCTCTAATATTGGAAACATACAAGCATATCTATTCCTGAAACTTTTATTCAACCTTGCATTATAAGTTCTAGCTGGGCCAATTAGGCATGAAAATATAGATTGAAAAGGAAAAAGCACATTATTTCTTCTCACAGGACATGATCTTATAGATGAAAAATCTAAGAAAGTCATTAAAAACTGCTCCATGCCCTTAGGCCTAATAAACTTAATTTAGCAAGATTCTAGGATATGAGATCATATATTAAAATGAAATGTTTTATAGTAGCAATGAACAAAATATAGTAAGAAAAGCACTTCCACTTCAAAAGGAATACAATTTAGGAATACATTTTTTTTAATGCAATACTTTCATTTTTGAAAAAAAAAATGACCTAAACTGGAAAAACATTCCCTGGTAATGGATCAAAAGATGATAACAATTTTTAAATTGACCTATATATCTAATAATAGTATTGATAATCCTATCAGTTCACTTTTTTGCAGCAACTGAAATGTGTCCTTGAAACTTTTATGGAAATTTCAGGGACAAAATTAACCAAAATAATCTTGGGGGGTAAATCAGTGGAAGACTTAATGTCCCGATTTTATAACTTAAAAGTAGTTGAGATAGTAAGGTGTTGGCATGGGGAAAGACCTACAGATCCAGGGGATAGAAGTGAAAATCCTGGAAACCACAATTGGTCAATTAACTTTTTGACAAAGGTACTAAAAAGCAGTTCAGTCAGGTAACTGCTAACTAATGTTTTCAAACAACTGGACATTCACCTGTGCAAAGATGAAGTTAAGCCCCTCCATCACATCATGTATCAAAAAGAGTCAGAGACTTTAATATTATAGCTAAAGTTTTAGGAAAACACAGACACATCAAGGACACATTTCAGTTGCTGCAAAAAAGTGAGCTGATAGGATTATTAATACTATTATTAGATATATAGGTCAATTTAAAAATTGTTATCTTTTGATCCATTACCATGGAATGTTTTTCCAGTTTAGGTAATTTTTTTCAAAAGTAAAAGTATTGCATTAAAAAATGTATTCCTAAATTGTATTCTTTTTGAAGTGGAAGTGCTTTTCTTACTATATTTTGTTCATTGCTACTATAAAGCATTTAATTTTAATATATGATCTCATATCCTAGAATCTTGCTAAATTAAGACCTTGCATGAGGCAGTGATTTCTTAGACATAATACTAAAAGCATACACAATGAAAGAAAAAAGTGTCATCAAAATTAAAATCTCTTGTGCTTCAGAAGACATAATCAACAAAGTGAATATACAACCCACAAAACCGGAAAAAAAATAGCAAATCATATATATAACAAGAGATTGGTATCTAGAACGTAAGATACCTACAATTCCAGTAAAAAGACAGTCTAATGAAACGATAGATCTTTTGATTTTATTATATCCCTTGTTATTGCAAAAGAAATATACTGAAAACTGAGCCCGAAAAGTTTGGAGCTTTATTGTCGAAGTGGAGGGCTCTTCCAGTTCCTTCAGTTCCCCATGTGAGTATCACTTGGCGGTATAACAAGAGATAAGTAAGATTAGACTTCCATGCAGAGGAGACTGGAAATGAGAATCCTGAGTTTTTTGGTTGGTATAGGTTGGTCTTAGGAAAGTTGGTGGATGAATAGGCATTATGTTCCCCAGAAATGGGATTCTAAGACAGTGAATTAACAGCATGAAATGTCAAGTTGATTTTATGGAAACACTGCCGATTTCTCAAGGAGAGATTTAAACAAAAGCAACAAGAAAACATCCTTCACCTTTGAATGTGCCGTTTAGCCCTTTGTGGAGAGTAGGCGCCTGCCTGATCTGTAAAAATAGCAATTATTGAAAGAACCTCCCAAACTGTGGCATCCCATTCAGATTCTGGAATCATTTAGGGAAAATGGACTTTTGGGTGTAATTCCTCTAGAGACTTACCCAGTGAGGTAACAGAGGGTCAGAGAAAGTCAGCAAACTGGCAGGTACTGACTTGCTAATTTGCCTTTAGAATCTGATTCTTTTCCCTTCCACCCTAGTGAACTAATAACAGATGGTGCAACTGGTGCTAAGCACTATTGTAAGTCACTTAATTTTTTTAAGTTCTACCTAAAAGTGGGATTATTAACTCCACTTTACAGAGACTGAGCTACAGAGACGAAGTCAGTTGCCTGGTCATAGCTAGAAAGTGGTAAGCCGAGTTTCTAGCTCAACAGTGACTTGGTTCCAGAACCTACTCATAACCCCCATGACACTGCTTCTCCCAGGACTGTGCTGGGCTTGGAATTGCCTTGTAATTTCGACCTAAAAATTTTGGTCCAAAAAAAATGGGACTGTATTTTTTTGACCTTCACCCTGCTTTATCCACCTTGCATAAAACCGCAAGACTTCATTCTACCCAGTAGGAGAAAAATGGGCGAAAAATAACAAAAGATACGGAAACAGAAAGAAAGAAAACCTCTTTTCCTTCCTGCTGTGTATAGTAGTATCTCAAGAGTTTCATGCTAGCTTGGATGGAGCAATTATCTGGCTGGAATGCATATATCTACAGCAGGGCTGCCTGTACCTGAGGCTGGAGCCTGGTTTGCAGCGTTAGCAGGGTATGCTGTAGGGTCATCCAGTCAGTCATCAGAGCCAGGCCCTCGCCCACTCCCCACCTTCCCCCAGTGTTTGAGCTTCAAGTATGCATTGGCTGCTTTTATGGGGTCCGAGGACAGGACCCAGGAATGCTTCCTGTCGTTGTCCCACTTCAGGTCTCCTTTTGGCCAGTTGAGGAGACTTTGGCCAGAAGGTCATCCAGTGAAGCTGAACGGACTGTTCCTCTAAGGAAACCACTCTTCCCTCTGATTAAATGAATAAATTAGTTCCAGACCTCTGTCAGAGCAATTTAGGAGGGTCAGGGTGAAACAGAAAATGTCTTAAGATACCGCTATCCTTTATTTACTATAACCGAAGAAAAACTTACACGCCAAAGGATGAACTGCCAAATCGTTCAGACATATTTTTAAAATAATGGTTTTGGAAACTCAATTCATTGAGCGGGGCCTGGGCTCAGAGGCTGTGTGCTCCATTCAGTTTAATGCTCTGTTCTCACCATCTTGCTCCTCTTAATAACTTTGGAACAAGGTACTCCATTTTTCTTTTGCACTGGGTTCTGCAAATGACCTGGCTAGTCATGTCAGGAAGGTTACTGAAGTCTGTCAGTTAGGGACATATTCTGCAGTTTTAGGTAGGATAGTGTGTCCTGTAGAAGTTTGCAGGTCATCTTTTGTTCCACTTTTTTTCCCACTTAATGCTGAACAGAGTGGTGAGCCCTTGATACCCATGCAGACTCACTAATCTTTCCTGGAATGTGCCTTTGGAAGGAATGATCAGGAAGGCTAAGCATGGGTATTTGTACATTAAATGATTTCACCGTTCACTTCTCCCTTTGGCTGGGTAGGATGGTCATTTTGTGTAGAATCTTCTGAAGTGGAAAAATAATGCGGGAGAATCAGCTTCTTGTCTTGAATCAAGCCTTTAGTGAGAACTTGCTTTGTTCCTGTTAACTGTGACACATGCCAGGAACTGACTCGGGGACGTGGTCTAAGAACCAACCACAGCAACTACAACCACAGCCCTGGTGCTGTGTCTCAGGCCCATCTACCAAGGAACTGGAAGGAAGGGTTGCATGGTCTGGGGAGCTAGGCTTACGTCGAAGTTCTTGAGATGATCAGGTTTAAAAAGTCCTGAAGCCTTTCCAGTCCTTTTTCGTTGGCAAAGATTCTGTTCCTCTAGTAGCCAGTGATACTGAGGTGAGCCAAGGACAAATCCCAGCTATGGGAATCCGTGAACACGAGGATATTCCTTTGTGGGACCACACTGTGATGTTGCTCATAAAGTAGATGATGGGAGTTTGCCACCTTGCCAAGTGTGCCAGCCAGGACTCAGCCAAGGTAACCTGGTCCAGGCAGACTCAGAGGGGAATTTGGGAGAATCCTACTGTGGGCACTGGCTTAGTGCTGGGGAGGCGTCCAGATATCCTGAGAGACTGGAAGCCCAGTCTGTGAGGCAAGGGACAACAGCAAGCAGTTGGGGCTCTACCAGCAGTCATGTTGGGCAGGTCTCTCACATGAGGTAAGAGCATTGGGGATGCAGTGGATGAGAGCGGAACAGGATGCCAGGAGATGGAAGTCGGAGGAGGCAGATTGCCTGTAGATGCTGAGATGCTGTTTCCTCAGGCAGTGGGAACTGTCGGTAGCAGGTGGGGCCTAGGTGTAACAGCCTGACCATGCCGACAGACACTGGAGCACTTTATGAAGTTCCTTCAGTTGTAGCTGAGTGGTCGAAAATATGAACACTAGAGCCAGAGTGCAGGGTTTTTTATCCCGACTCAAGCCATCTCTTCTTACTGTGTGACCTTGGACAGGTGGCGTGACCTCTCTGTGCTTCAGTAAGGATGAAGATAACGCCTTCCTCACAATGAGGATAATTGAGTGTAAAGGGCTTAGAATAGTGCGTGGTATGTAAGTGCTCAATGTTACGATTACACTTATACTAAAAGTAAATTTTTTTAGCAAAGATTTCAGATGTTAACAGTTATCACTACCTAGTGGATGGAGGGCTCTGTGGCAAAATTAATCTTCAAGAGTCAAGTCACTCCTATCCATTTGATCTTATAAAGCTTTTAAGAAACATGATTTTCTCAGTCCCTTAAAATTGTGCCATCCGGGCAGGACTCAAGGGGAACAGGGCGAGCACCACCCAGCACCAAACTGGGAGAACAAACAAAATACAACGCCTACAATGCCACTGAGGAGCTGTGAACAGAAACCTGGCACAAAGACGCTGTCAGTAAGGGTCATTCACACCCTCTTTGCATAGAGGGAAGCGGCTTGCGGAAAGCTGGGTATGGTGGCTCGTGCCTGTAAGCTTCAGCCTATGAAGTGGCTGGGGCTAGGGATTGCGGTTCGAGTCCTGCTTGGGGCAACACAGAGACCTAATTCCAAAAAATAGCTGGGCATGGTGGCATGCGCCTGTAATCCCAGCTATCTGGGAAGCTGAGGCAGGGGATTGCTTGAGTCTGTGATACCCCGGGCAGTGTGAGCCTATAGTTCCACAGGCAAAAATAGCGAGACCTAGTCTCAAAAAAAAAAAAAAAAAAAAAAAGGCTTGCCGAATGGCAGTGTCCCCACAGCAAAGCCCCAAGGGAGGAGACCTACCACCAGCTGATGGCTGTCCCTTCGAGGATCTGTTCTTCCAAAACATATGGCTGGGAGTCATGCCCCCAAAGCCAAAGACCCGAAGCATGACTGAAGAAGCAGCAAAATGTTGCAGAAACTGCGGATGTGAGACCCACCAAGAAACAAAAACAATCATACAAGCCAAAGGTGCTCCAAGTGGCCTATGAAGGCAAAAGCAGTACAGGAAAGATAAACAGCAGCTCTACAAAGTCCCAGAAATCACACCCTCACCAAGGATGAGTAAATGGATCCAGAAAAGAAAAAAAAAAAGACTAAAGGGCTAAACATGGACAAACAAAAAGAAAGTAGGCAAAGTGACCAGGGGAGATGTGGTGTGGGGGTGTATTCCCATGGGGATCAGCAATTATACAATCATGTATTGTAAAAAATCCAAAAATAAAATTTAAAAAAAATTATAAAAAAAAGAAGCATGGTTTTCTCAACTGAATTTTGATGCCAAAACAGTGAATTTTAATAATATGTTACTCAGCTTAGAGTCAGAAATCTTGATCATGAGTCTTTCTTTACAGTATCACCTCCTGGCTTTATGAACTTGGAAAATTTTTGCAATGTCTGTTTTTCTTACCTGAATATTGCTGAGAGTGAGGACAGCCTGCTTCACAGAATTCCTCTGAGAATTCCAGGAAATGATAGAACAAAAGCACCTTGAAATAAAAGGATAATGTATGTTAGTTTTCTATCCTTCTAACCTATTAGAAGGTTAGTTATATACAAAGAAGGCTAGGAAATGTTACATGCAGAGGAGTCCATGGAAATGATAGAACAAAAGCACCTTTAAATAAAAGGAGGGTGTATTAGTTTTCTCCCCTAGAAAAATCTGTTAGAAGAAAAGCTTAGTTATACAGAGCAGGCAAGAGGAAGCCATTCCAGGGCAGGCATGGTGGCGCATGCCTGTAAGCGACAGCCTAGGAAGCTGCGGCCAGGGCTAGGGGTCGCTGTTTGAGTCCTGCCAGGGTCTTGTAGCGAGACCTAGTTCCAAAAAATATATAGCTGGGCATGGTGGTGCACACCTGTAATCCCAGCTACCTGGAAAGCTGAGGCCGGGGATTGCTCAAGTCTGTGGTATCCCGGGCAATGTGAGCCTGCGGATCCAGGGGCAAAAATAGTGAGACTTAGTCTCAAAAAAAAAAGAGGAAGCCACTGTGGAACTGAAAGCTGTGATACAGTTAACACCTTGGCTCTGGGTATGAATAGTTTAGTAAGCTCACCCAAACACCTCCTTCCTTCTGTAGTCTCTTTACAACAGCAGAATGTACTTTTTCTACCCACACAGAGGACTCAGATCCTGTCCCAGTGAATCCTTGCTATGATGGGAGTCACACTTGTGATATGACCGCTCGGTGCCTTCCAGGGACAGGTGTGGACTACACCTGTGAATGTGCATCTGGGTACCAGGGGACTGGACGGAGCTGTGTAGGTAAGTTTCAATTGCTCTGTGTTTTTTCATGGAGTCCTCCAGTGTAATATGTTAATGGATGAAGAGAATCTGTTTGAGAGGATAGTTTGAAGGTATGGGCATTTGGGAATGGACCAGAGAGAGAAAAGAGAGAGAGACAAAGAGAGAAGGGAGAAGAGGAAGAGAGGGAGGAAGGGAGGGGGGGGGAAGGAGGGAGGGAGGGAGAGGGGGAGAGAGGAAGGAAGAGGAGAGAGGAGAAAGAGGGAGGAGGAGGAGGAGAGGAGAGGGAGGGAGGGAGGAAGGAAGGATGGGAGGGAAGGAGAGAACCTATTCATGTATGTTTTGAATTTTTAAATTTTGTCATGTTAAATCTATGTTAAGTATTTCCTACATTAACTAAAAAGCATATTTCCTGGTCATCTTCAAATTTCAGATAGTATGTTAATTTTACCTATTTAGTATCCAAAAGCAGCAGTAGAAATTTCTTTATGTTTAAAAGAAAAATTGTAGTGTTTGTCTTATAAATGTTTCTATTTCATAGTTTAAAGAATTTTCAGAATATTTAAAATGTATGTCCTCATGGCTTATACTTGACACCATGAAATTTTTTTCTTTTCTTTTTTTGATATTTTTGTTGTTGCTTGTATATTTATGCTTGTGTGTCTGTGTGTATAACTGCGTCATTGCATTTCCCAGGGCTCTCCCCCCCGCATTACCCATGAAACCTTGTCTTGAAACCATGAAAGGTTATTTAAGATAAACTCTGGTATCAATATCTGCTGCTAAGAAATCCTACTTGACTGACATTAATTCTCAAATCATCAGTCCAGGGGGAGCCTCAGAGTAGGGGAGAAAACATTGAGTTTTCTTCCACTTGGGAAAGCCGAGGTTTAAGCAGTACTTTCCTGTTCTTACTCTTTTGTAGATGTAGATGAGTGTGCAACAGGCTTCCATCGCTGTGGCCCCAACTCTGTTTGTGTCAACCTGCCGGGAAGCTACAGGTGTGAATGCCGGAGTGGTTATGTGTTTGCGGATGACCAGCACACTTGCATCTGTGAGTGCCAGATCATTTTTTTTTTTTTAACCAAAGCGGTTAAAAATGGCTCTTTATTCATTGATCTTTTCAATTCTGCTATATAAAAGCTCTGTTGTATGGTTTTCTAGAAACCGGTTTACCTTAAAATAACCCAAAGTTACTGCTCAGTCAAGCCATGTGTGTGCACATGTGCACAAACGTGTGTGTAGATATTTTTGGTGTTGAACTAAAGTATGTTCAACTCATACTCGTCCATTTGTGTCGTGGTATCTGACCTGATCCTTTAACAAGACTACAAACCATTAATAAATACCAGCAGCTCTAGATCGATAGCAATATTTCTCAAACTAAAATGAAATGGATTTGCAATTCAGAGATGCTTGTCTCACCTGACAAGCTGAAACTTTCATCTGTAATAAATATACTTTTACTAGGGCTCCAAAAAGCATACTTTGTAGCTGAAAATCGATCTGGAAGAATTAGAACCTCAAAATCATCCCTTGATTGAACTAGATGATGATAGGAAAAAAGAAAATTTTATCTAATGAAATGAAACATAGTAGTTGTCACAGAAACTCTGCTAGTAGGCTTCTGCTCACAGACCTGGGCCCTTGCACATCCTGGCTTTCTCTTTTCAGTGATGACTCCTCCGGCCAACCCCTGTGAGGATGGCAGTCACACCTGTGCCCCTGGGGGCCAGGCCCAGTGCGTTCACCATGGAGATGGCGTGTTTAGCTGCACCTGCCTGCCCGGGTACACGGGGAATGGACATGTCTGTGTTGGTGAGTGCCGCCTGCCTGCTGCACCTGCAGGTCCTCACCTCACCAGCACCTCTCTCAGAAAGGAGTTCCCTCCCTTCTTTTAACCCACAGGACTTTGGAATTGCCGAAAGATAGGTGTGGTGAGAGGAGTCAAGGGCGGCTTTCCTGGGACTGCACCACTGAGGGTGTATGAGGGTGGTTTGTGGGGGATAGTGCTGGAGCCACAGCCAGCTTGTAGCTTTCATTCCTTGGAGTGTGACCAGAGCAACCTCGGGGAGGTGGGGTGTTCTAGGAAGTCCTTGCCTTTCCATCTCTTCGGTTAGTGGTTTAATTAAGCACTCCACGCTAGTCCCTAATTTTCAGTTGCTACTATTTTCCTGGTCGAAGGCATTTTAAACACTCTCTAAGCACATGTACAATGCTTTCTATTTTTAACCTTGCTCTCCCAGTGAAGAAAAAGAAGAATTTCACAGATATGAAAGGATAGTAATACCTTGTACCCAAGACTTTTCTTCCAGGGATCAAATTACATTTAATACATCATATAGAATTTTATGAAATCACCAAATCAGAATACAGTGCCCAAATGTAACAGAAATAATGTATGTGAGATGGTTTCTTAAAAAGTAGACATAACTATGAATATAAACTCCTAAGTCTTGGAACATGGAATTAGTCATGTTTTAGTAGATATTTTGATTTCAGTAAAATAAAATAATCTAAACATTTACTAATATACCCATGATCTGTGATTGAATTGACTTGAATTCAGGTTCATGCTCTCAGTATCACATGCAAGTTATAGTAGGAAAAAGAGACACTGGGAATGAGAGACAGGTTGGAAAAGGGTTTGGAATAGAAAGAAATCTGTTTGGGGAATAGAAACTTTCCTCTCTCACTGCTGCCTGCCCCTGAACTGCTCACGTGGGCCCACTGTATAGCTAAGAACAGCCTGCAACTCCTCAGAACTTCTCACCATCTAAACCTCTCTCCATTCTCACTGGAGCTTTGATTCTCATCCTCCTCCCAGTCCTTTTTCCCTTTAGTTTTAGCAGCACAGGCTGACTGCACCAGCAGACTGAAGCCATGTGACTGACAGTAAGGCCAACACAGCCATGCACTCCTATCCATCCACTCCTCTCCAGATGTGCAGGCGACTTGGCCTGGTCTGCCCCTGGCTGTTTAACTAATTTCCACTTCTGCTCTACAGATGCGCCACCATATGCCTTTTCTTGAGTGACCCAAACCTATCACTTCAGCCTTGGGTTTTGATTTTCATCCCCCCCCCCAATATCCCCAGATTTAGACAGAATTTGTCTAAACCTAATTAGATTGAGGTAGGTTTGTGCTTCCCAGGTGCTATGCCCTCTGACCAGCCAGAGACACCATCTGTAACTGATTCTGTCTGAACGGAGGGTGCCCACCACACGTTTGGGGTCAGGGTGAGGTCCATCAGTTCCTTGTGTTTCTGGTAAACTCCACAGTGGGAATAATGCTTTTTTCCACTCGTACGGAATTTATCATTCCATGACTTGATTTAGGATCCGACTGGCTTGAAGAAATGAGAATGCATAGAGAAAAAAAAATGCTTTGTTGTAGAATTTCATAGTTAAAGATCTAACTGCTCAGCTCAGCAGATAGGGTGCTTTTTAAAGTATTTAATTTCTTCAGCTTTGGTTTAAAGCAATTTGGTTGAACTTAATTTGGTTGAAATGAATAGCAGTCTAGGTGCAATAACTGTTTATAACCAGAATGTTAATTGACATTAGATGTTGCTTACCCTAATCCCTCCCAGAATCATTCTCCCCCTTCTTGTAAAGACTTTGGATGCTTTCTGGGGTGATATGAGGACCCTGGAGTTGGCTGCTTTTCCTTGTTGAGAATGTGGGTATGGTTACTCCATTGTTGTTCCTTTGCTGACATGTGCCATTTTCAAAAGCCCTTCTTTTATCTCTGGCTCTCTACTTTTAGGGATTCTCTCTGGACCCCACAAACTTAAAACATGCCAAATCCATCAGTTGATTTTCCAGTGTATTATCTGCTGTCTTGTAACAAGCTTATCATAATAATGCATATCAGAATAATCCACATTTACTGTCCATCTGTCTGAGCCCAGGAATGACTTAGCTGGAACTCGCTTTTGGAGGCTCACAAGGCTGGAATCAAGAGGCCTGGCTGTGTTGGGCTTTCATCTGAAGCACAGCTGGGGAAAGAGCGCTTTATGCCTTGATAGGATTCAGCTCTTCAAAGACTGCTGGACTGAGAGCTTGAGGTCTTGCTGACTGTTGCCTGGAAGTGACCTTCAGCTTCTCACCCTCTCTAGCAAGGTCGTTGACTACATCAGAGTCAGTGGCAGAAGGCACACAAGCAAGGTAGAAGCTGTAATCACAAACGTGACATCCCCTCCAGACTAAGTGTTTTGGTTAGAAACAAATTTCTCAAGGGAAGGGGCATGACACAAGACTGAACAACAGGAGATAGGATTCTTTGAGGGCCAACTGAGAGGCTGCTTCCCCCAGTCATTTACCTGTAGTTACCTTCCAAGCTTTCAGACTGTGGAGTAGTAAAGAATGAAGAGACATTTTATCCTAAACACTAATGCCATGCATAAATCAGGAGGCTAATCACAAATGTAATTTACAGAGCATGTGGGGGTGGGGAAGAGAGAGATTAAAGGCATGTGTATGTGTATACACAATGTGCACACATGTATACACAATGTGCACACATGTATACACAATGTGTACACATGTACACACAATGTGTACGCATGTGTACAATGTGTATACACAATGTGTACACATGTGTACAATGTGTACATACAATGTGTACACATGTGTACAATGTGTATGCACAATGTGTACACATGTATACACAGTGTATGTATATATGTGTACACAATGTGTATACACAATGTGTGCACATGTATACACAATGTATGTATACATGTGTACAATGCGCATACACAATGTGTACACATGTATACACCATGTGTATGTGTCCCAGTAATCAGAGAGAAAATAGAAAAACAGACTAAAATAGAAAAAAGATATAGGCTTTATGCTGTAGGACATGGGTGTTCCCAAAGCACACATTTATCTACATCAAACTGTCAGGGAAAGTGGGCATAGGTTTTCCTCCATCCAGTTTGTTAGAAAAGCTAGATTCCTGGAGAGGCTGAAGTTGGCTATGGCTCTCCATCTAGTCTTGAGTGACTGCAGAAATTAATTTTTATCTAAGAAAAAACTTTTCCAGCTTTCCTTCAGCTAGATTGATTCCAAACCTGTACTGGTGTGAGCTGAATATTTCTCAGCACATTTGTCCTTATAGATCTTAGTGATTTATAAGGTGCAAGAACATATTTTCTTGAGTTGGGACCGTCTCTGGGGGAGTGGGGAAGTGGGGGAGGGAACAAGTATGAGTTGAACTGGGCTAAAACCATGATTCAGAGTCATTGTTGCTCAGAAGAATTTGGGGGAAGGTACTTGTATTTATTATCTCTCAGATTTTCTGTTCTAAGAATGTAGGTGTTGGGTAAAGCATGGTAAAGTTGGAGGAGAATAAAACAAAGCTCGTAAGAAAGAAATTTATTATCTTTACAGAAAGGGAGGCCACTGCATGCCAGTTGGGGACTTGGGCATAAACTGTAAGGTGTTTGACTAAATAGGTGAGGATCAACTTGTATGCTGAAGCCTTTACTAGGGTTTGCGGTTGGGTCAAAATCTGTTGGCACCAGGATATTTCACTGGTGAAATTTAAAAGTAAACTGGACTGTGGGAGAGAGAGGGGTAGCAAGAGTCCAGGAGTTGGACTGGAACCACAAAAGGAACTTCAGCTGGTTTTGGGTGTGGGCTGAGAATTATGACAGTGAGAAAAATGTTGAAATACCAAAGTGTAAACTCAAAATGGGGAGTTTTTTTTGAAAACACACTTGCCAGACTGGTTCTTTCCCAGCTTAATGGATGATAGAATGGAGAAGTCCAATAAGATGGAGTCTTCACAGCCGGGCATGATGGCGTGTGCCTGTAAGCATCAGCCTATGGAACGTGGTTAGAACTGCGGATCACAGTTTGAATTACCTGATCTGCCCCGACCAGGGCAACGTAGCAAGACATAGTTTCAAAAATATATAGCTGGGTGTGGTGGTGCGTGCCTGTAATCCCAGCTACCTGGGAAGCTGAGGCTGGGGATTGCTTGAGTCCATGGTACTCCGGGCAATGTGAGCCTGCAGTTCCACAAAATATAGGCAAAAATAGTGAGACCTAGTCTTAAAAAAAAAAAAAAAAAAAAAAGATGAAGTCTTCATGATGCAGATGGAAAAGAACCCTAATAGGCTTTGACCACTATTTTCTTGAGCTTAGTTTGTAAAGTCTGGCAACAGTGACTATTAGGACTAAATGGCAAGTGGTACAAGTGGTACAAGAAAAGTTCCTCCCTCACCAAGGAACTGGATGTCTTTCCACATACCCGACATCTTATGAAATAGGGAAGAGTTGTTCACATTCAAGCTCCAGGTTTCCCTGAGCCCCTTACTGTTCACACGCCTGAGGAGAGACCCCAGCCTGCTCTGAGCTCAGGGGTGGCTGACTGAACCCCACTTTTGTCATTTGCAAAGTCCTTCCCTGGGACTTTACCTCATGAAACCTTGTCCTCAGCTCTTTGGGGCCACGCACTGCTCACTTGTGATACTTTCAGTCTCTCCGAGGACTTTCTCCTTGTTGGGTATTCCTAAGAGAAGTTGTCTCTTGGTGACTTCATAATTGTCGGGAGGATGGCTACTCTTTCAACTATTACAGAATTCCTAAGTTGTGGAAGTTAAGAACATAAATAACTTGGTGGCTCTGGGGAATCCCCTCTTTCTTAGTCCAAAAAATAATCACAAGAAGTCAGTCCATGGGTTCTAGAAATAGGTCCTGTGTCTCAGGAATTCCTGCTTCCTCTCATTGCCTGGTGTTCCTGTTACCTTGAGAAGTGCTTTGAGCATATGTTTATGAATAGCTTTAATTTCCTGTATTTGGCGGGATGTTAATTTTTATAGCTTTGGTTTTACAGCCAGTTTTACAACTTCTTCCAGGCCCAGGAGCTGAATGATCACCAGCTGCGCCCAACTGGGCATTCAAGTCCATCTGAAAAGACAGAAGCTCTACCTTGTCAGTGCAGAACCCAAGTTAATTAGATGGCAGATAGGTTTTTGTACCGTAATTATTTTTATTTGAGCACTTTGTTTCCTTCTTACTTTGCAGGTGAGTTTCTTAGTCTTCCCTTTGTAGGTAGAAAGGAAGGTGACCAAGGAGGCTAACCACTCACCTGGGCAGAGCCTTAGTAGGTGGTATTAAGTGTGGTTGTGTTGAGCATTCAGGAAATTTTGGGGCTGAAGGGAGCTAATTTATGTTCCCTGAACTCCCCTGAGACTGAGGATAAGCAGATGCTAACTTGTTAATTATAGTGTAAGAGATTCTTCTTCTGTGAACACAATGTCTGTACTTATGGTTCCTGGGGAACCTCCTGAGTCATGGGAGGTGGCTCATTGAGAGCATGGTCACAGGAAGGGGGGGGGGGGCGGGTAACCCTGCAAGAAACTTCATAGGGTCACAGAGGGCTGGGCAAGAGGCTCCCTTTGTCCCTAGTTCATTCATGTCAAAATCAGGGCTGTTCAAGTTTCTGGCTCCAGAGTGTCCCTGCTATGGATGGGCTCTGGTGAGTTGACGCAATTCACTTCTGGGACTTCCATTTTCAAAGGCTCACATTATCACCCCAACCCACATTTATTCACACACTTACACAGCGTTTTCTAGACTTTATCAAGGAATGTGACTGTTTTCTTTTCAACTGAACCTTGATCAGACCTCAAGCCTTCATCCTAACTCTAACTGGGGAAGACTTCCTGTCTCCAAAGTTTATCTCCAACATTGATCTTCACATTTCCACTCTCAGGGTTTTTTGGGAAGAGGGGGTCGGGGACATATGGTGCCTACCCTTTGTCAGCATTTGCTGATTTCAGTAAATAAAAGGAATATAAGTTGGCTTTTGTTTGAAGTTTTGGTTTGTGACAGTTTTGAGAAATCAGAAAGTTAATCATGTGGAAAGTGAAATGTGGAAAACGAAAAAGCCTGATTTATTCATACAGATAAGCCTGGCACAGTTTTAGATATTTTTACATGTTGTTTCAAAACCTTCCATTTATTTTCAAAATGGAAAGCCAAAAAAAATTCTCATTAGTTGGGCATTTTCGGTAGAGGACCTTGAGTAGGGAAGAATAAATGTGCTTCTAACTATATTGAAAAACATCTGGAGGCTTTTGGGTTTCTTTTCATCTCTGAATCAGTGCTAGAAGGAGATGGTGCCAACAATGAGAAGGAAAAAAAAACATTGTTGCATATATTTGTCTTTATTGTAGTGTTACTAAAAGGAAATGAGTGATTTATAGTCTAAAGTTTGACCTAAGGGTAATAACTTCCTGGAATTCACTATAGATGAAAGATGCCGTAGAGATACGGGGCAGGGTATTTTTTCTGTCAATGACCACATTTCTGATCTCCACTTCTTCGTCTATCTTAGCTCCCTCACCTTTTGTTAAACTTAACCTTGAGGTGTCAGCATTTTTTGCTAAAGTTGCCTCCTCACTGAATCTGTGTTCTGAGGCTGTGTTCTAGCACAGGCTGCAGGTGGTGAAATCACGCTGTTCCTTTCCTCTCCCTCTGCCCTCACCTCTGCAGATGTCGATGAATGCTCGGAAGATCTATGTCACCCCTCGGCTACCTGCTACAACACCCCTGGATCCTTCTCCTGCCGCTGCCAACCTGGATATCGGGGGGATGGATTCCACTGCACACCTGGTAAGGGCTAGATGACCAGATTAGGCACAGAAATAAAACACAAAAGCGATGGTAGTTTTTTCAACAGCACCTAAGCTGATTTGTCCAGGTCTGAGTCTTTAGTTGGTGGATTTTCAGGCTCTGGATTTTTTTCTTAGTAATTGTCCACTTAGAATACTGATGGTTCAATCGTTATTAGCATTCTGGGATGCTCAGGGTATCTGCTATATTGTCTGGTTGCTATTCCAGTTAACTGCTTGCTATTCCAGTTAACTCCTATCTGCTTTGCCTTAATGGATGCATGGATATAGATGAAGTATCAGAGTAAATCTTGTTAAACAGGAGCCACTCTGGACTGCAGGGAAGGAATAGGTTTCTACTTGTTTTCTCAGAAGTCTCTTGGGATGTTTGACTGGAAGCTGTGGGTTGCTCTTCATTTTACTCAGACAATGATAGAACTTGTATGGCTGAGGGACACACTGCTTTACAGTAAGGTAGGTCAGTTAGAGACTGATAGAACAAAACGAGAATCGGTGAGAAATGAGGTAGCTAGAGGAAGAGCTACAGCCAAGAACAGAGGACCCAAGAATCTAGCCTTGCTGTCTTCCAGTTACAGAGGAAAATCAACCTGACAGATTTGAGTTTGGCTGGTAAAAAGTGGGTGTGTTGCAGTGTCTTATTTATTTTTCCCTCTCCACTGTCCTGGTACCAGAGGAACCCAGCCCAGGACTGAAACCCTGTGAACACCAGCGCCGCAGAGCCGAGGCCCAGTATGCCTATCCTGGTGCCCGGATCCACATCCCCCAGTGTGACGAGCAGGGCAATTTCTTGCCACTACAGTGTCACGGTAGCACTGGCTTCTGCTGGTGTGTGGACCCTAATGGTTATGAAGTTCCAGGCACCCGGACTCCTCCTGGCTCCACGCCACCACACTGTGGACCACCAGGTGAGCCAGCCAGGAGAGAAGCCTGGGGCTCAAGAGGCAAAATGGCACTTATGGTAAGGTGGGTGGTAAGTCCTGCCCACATCAGCTCGGGAACTGGGCGCTGTGCTTTCACAGGCTCCTCTGAAGAGCAGTTGTCACACCCATTCATGTTATGGAGACATAGACACATGATATATCTGATCCCTGTCACAAGCCTGGCTCTGTTGATAGTTGAATGTAGGGTATAAGAGGATAGATGAGGAAGATGGATATAATTATAGAGGTTGGGGCTGAATGAAAGTATGCATTACTTAGCAAAGTCATACATCATCTAGCAAATTTTAATGACTTTCACAAGTCCTTATAAAGGTTTTAGACAAAGGAAAAAAGTGGCTTAGGCAAAATTAAATTAAGTAAACATTAATTTTTTTAGGATACTTGGGGCAAAAATTTTACTTATTAATTTTCTATAATTTTTTAAAAAAATTTTAAATATTAAAAAAAATCAACACTGCTACCTACCAAAATTAATTATACCATTTCTTTCTTTACTATTTTAAAAACAAATGAAAATAAAATAAAATATTCTTCATCCCAACATAAGTTTTAACTTACAACCTCTAACAGGGTCCAGCCTCTTCTACCCATGTCTGATATAAGACTGGAAGTTGAGACTAAGCGGGCAAATCAGGCTGAGCCTACGTGGTGGATCTCTCGTGGCAGCTTAGGATCTTGCCATATATTTGTCCATGAGCTAGAGGATCTTGCCATATATTTGTCCAGAAGGGTGTGTGCCTTCTCATATAGCTCTGTGTACCTTAACTCTGCCTTCTGAACTGCAGGAAACAGTCTGAAGTCTGGGTTAATGTCAGTAGGAAAAATAAATATGACCCTTGGGGGTGGATCCAGCTGATTTGCTCTAAGTTGATAACCCCAGTCCACTCTAGCCAGGCACAGCATGTGACTAGAGATGCACTCTTGGCCCAGCCACCTTCCGGAGAGTCAGGGTCTCTTTGGGTAGCCTGAATGCTGGACACATCTGTTAACTTTCTGCCCACATGAGTCTAGGTGGGGGAGTGATTATCAAGTGCTCACAGTTCTTGTCAGCCACAGGGTGCCAAGCAGGTTTCTCTGGGCTTGTTCAGAGATGGGAAGAACTCTGTTTTAGTATTGATTGATTGATTGATTAACCGGTTATTTACTTGTATCATCACACATATTTGTTTCTCTCTGCATGGTTGTTGGTCCCCTTAGGAATGACCCTCCCAACCCCCCCATCTGGTCACTCCCTCTCCTTTCTCTTTACTGCTTGTTGGTCCATTTATCCCTTAAGTCTTTTTTCTTTCTTTCTTTCCCTCTGGAGCATTGTTCATATCCTGGGTGAGGTTCAGTGTTCCAGGGGTGCAGTAGACCACGCTTCTTATATTTCCAGTCTTAGCTTGCGTTGAGCAGCCCATCCAAGCGTGTTTGACATCTGATAGTACCAGTTCCTCCATTCTGTGTGTCTCTTCCATACTGTTGTTTGAGAAAATTCCCTGGAAGGGAGATTTGTTGACTGAAGGTTGGTCTGCTTGTTTTTCCTTGTTCATGGACAGTTGCTTAGCTTGTCAGGCCGCTGCCTTATTTCTGTGGTCGTCCTCCCTCTGTCCAAAGGAGTGTGCACCACACTTTTGCTGGGGGCCTCTTGAGGCTACAGTTCTGGCTCGTTGGCCTCGCCAAGGACAGTAGTGTTAGAAGAGTGCCAATTGTCATCTCCATGGTTGGTCTCACAGTCCCATGTTCCTTAGCCAGCTCCAAGGTCTTTCTGGGTTCTACCCAGGGGATATGTGTGGCCAGGGCTCTTACTCAAATGGTTCTCCTCATCTATTACTTCTGTTGCATTATTTACCGAGCTCTTGTTCCTGATGAGGACTGATTGGAGTGGGAGTAGTCCAGAGAGGAGGTTAATGTTGCGCTACTGTGCCCCCACCTAGTCCCACCCCGCCCCCCCTGCTTTTGCAGTGCCCCAGCAGGGTTCCCCCACCTCCCATGTGAGCCTGGAGGCTTATCTTGTGTGTCCTTCCCCCTAACCCCCAAACCATGCACCTCTGAGCCAGGGCGGATGAGCCAAAATCCCTGACACAAAGGATCTGGCCCACCCAGGAGATGAGCTCTGGGAAGAACTCTTTAAATACAGAAGAGCTATACTATAAAAATGTAGGTGTTACTGTGATACTGTTTTAGCAAAAATGATCCCTATATCCATGAGCTTGCTTTTCAAAGATCCGTTTTTACTATTGAAAAGAATTCAACAAATATGAGTCTGGGCTTTTAGTGAGAGTAAGAATAGCTGGAGAATTACTGGCAATTTCAGTCCTTTCCATGTTAACTGATGGCCACAGCATTACTGGTTCTATGATTCCTAGAAGAACCATAATGCCTGATCTAGATGTCTACGTTTCTTTCAACAGTGACACTTGTAATTTCTTTCCCTATTTTGGGGAATATGATTTTGCAGGTCTGAAAAAATGCAAAGAAATCTTGCTTCACTCATGCCTACTCTTTAAAAAGTCTTAGTTCTAAATCCAGCTGGAATTTGAAGCCATCAGATGGTGGGGAGGTGCCTCAAGGCAACAGCTCAGAATTCTATTAAACTTATTAAGACAAGCACGTGTTAAGGACAATGATCTAAAAGAGAGCCAAGAGAATGAGAAGTTAATGACTAAAAAAGAGCCTCTTTCTGTGGTGCAGACTTTCCCAGGACCCAGACTTCTCCCCTGGCACTGGTTGGGTCTTGGCTGCCATGTCTGATGAGTCTCATCTGCATCATAGGGTCAGTTTGCAGGGGGAAGAGAACATATTGTGCCCAAGATCTCAAAATATCTCAAACCCTGCCAACCAGAAACAGAAGAGAAATAGAGTCATGGCTGGATTGAGAAGTAGTTCTAAATAGTAAGGAATGGGAGAGATGCCCACACACAAGTGATGTGAGGTGCCGTTTTCCCATGTCTGGCTGTTTTGTCTGCATCCCAAAGAGATTGACTGATTGCCTGGATCAAGAAGGGATCCTGAGTTCAGATGGACCTGGTGGTGTTGGGAATTTGTCCAGGGATTCCTACCTTGTGGTATCTTAGCTACCTTGTGGTGTTTGAAGAAGTCTCCTTTTCCTTTCTGTATTCTTTGAGACAGTCACTCTTACCTTTTCAAGAAGGTTTTTAAAAGAGCTTTGTTTATCATGGGTCATGAGTTATAGAGGCAAACTGGAGGGTACCTGCTTCCCAGACCTGGTATGTTTTGTGGTAGGAGCTGAACTCTGAGGGTCTGCTCACCTTTTCCTGCTTTTCTAGAGGAGTAGTAGGTGCCGAGTCCAACTAAGTTGTTTCCAGTTTTGTTCTTTTAAGGCATTGGAGGCTTTGACCAAAGAAGGTAGAAAACAACATTGTGCTTTAGTGGGTTCTTCTGGCTGCTTATTGAGTTTACTCTGTGAAGTGAGAAGAGGGTGTAAGTAGGGGACCCAGTAAGGTTACTGTAGTAATCCTGGCACAAAGTGATGGGGCTTTGGTCAGAGGGAGTGGACAGGTGAAAAATGAATATAATTGGAATGTATTTTGAAGGCAGAGTTGACTTGATTTTTTTGAGATATGAGATGTGGAAAGAAGAGTCAAGAATGATTGGGCCTGAGCAGTGCAAAGATGGGAAAAGACATGGAGACAGTAGTTTTGATGGGGAGAAACAGGGACCCAGTTTTTGTTAGTTGGCCTCTGAGAGTTCTGTTATACATCCAGATGGTGGTATTGAAGACTGAGTCTCAGGAGTTAAAAAGGAAACACACCTTCTGAGTTCCTTTTGGTAATCCTATCAAGATGAGTGAACAAATTACTTCTACAGTCTGAAGCAGAGTCTCAGTAAGCTGTCTTTGAGAAAACTGCTGGCAGAGAAACTGCTGTGAGAGAAAAGTTAACAGGAATTTAAGTTTGCTGGTGAGCTGGGAGGGACAAAGGAGAAAAGGGGGGACAGAGTAACATGGTGGGAAGCTAGAACCTGCAGAAAAAGGTTCAGCTTTGAGATCATCCAAGAGCAGGTAACTAAGGCCTTCTAGGAATGGTGTTTCAGTGGTTTGCTGCTAGCTGTGTACATGCACACTAGCTAGTTTTACTTTTCCTCAACGTAGTTTCCCAGTGGATAGATGCTGAACATCATATAATGATGGAGTTCGGTCTAACTTCCCAAGACAGTCTCCAGAGAGCTGTCACAGATACAGGCTGTGGACTGGAAGCAAGTGGAAAATAAGAATTGACTTTAAGCATCATGCAGGTTATTGAGTCCCCAAGGAGAGTCCTCACAAGCACTCTGTCAGCAGAGGCTGGTATGTGTTGTGTGGGCCTCTACTGACCTGAGCGAGACTGTCCCCTTTCTCAGGCTGCATGTGCCCGGCACCCCTAATCCTATGTTCTTTACTGATGTGACAACCTTGATGACAAATCCTTCCCCTCAAGACAACCCCTCCCCCTCCTAATTCCCAAGGGGATGTTCAAGCCCCAGGTGTTTGGCTGGGGCCTTGTTAATGGACAATAGGAGGGCCAGGTGGTCAGGCATGGGGCTCTTGATCTGCATGTTGCATTCTATCCTTGGCCTACAATCAAAGGTTTTTTTTGCCCACATCTGTCAGAGCCCACCCAGAGGCCCCAGACCGTCTGCGAGCGCTGGAGGGAAAGTCTGCTGGAGCACTATGGCGGCACCCCCCGAGATGACCAGTACGTACCCCAGTGTGATGAGCTGGGCCACTTCATTCCACTGCAGTGCCATGGGAAGAGTGACTTCTGCTGGTGTGTGGACAAAGATGGCAGAGAGGTGCCAGGCACCCGCTCCCAGGAAGGCAGCACCCCTGCATGTAAGCTCCCAGGGTCAGCTCTCTTAGCCTATCTGCTTCAGAGTGCTTCTGTAGGGAAGCTGGGAGCTCTGAGGGAAGGTGGGGGTGGCGGGCCACAGGAAGCAATGTGTCATAAGGGTGCTGATTTGTAATCTGGCCCAGGCAAGATCCCAATTTGGATTTAATATTTACTTTTGTCTTTAGGAGTTTCTGTAATTAGAACATCTGGAACTCAACTAAATATGCAATGACTCCCCCTCCCCAAACCGGGGTGATAAAGAACTCTATCACCCTGGGGTTCCAAAGAAAAATTGACACAATACTAAGCTGTTTTTTTCTTTAAAGTGAAAGAAATATCTTCTTTGTTCTGAGGGAAATGTTTTATTGTCTTCCTCCCTAGTATTTGGGTGATTTACATAATTGATTCTTGGGGGGAAAAATGTACAAATTAGACTTTCAAGGAACATCTGGAGCACATCTGTCTAGGGTGAAGAACTTTTGATGTTTCTGGTATGTGGGAAAGTAACTTTTCTTCCCTTCTCCCTACCATCCTGTATACCTTTCTCTCCCCTCCAACCCTTCCTCCCTCCTCTTATTCATGGCAGGTATACCCACTGTTGCTCCACCCACAGTCCGGCCCACACCTCGGCCTGATGTGAACCCTCCATCCGTGGGCACCTTCCTACTCTATGCTCAGGGCCAGCAGATAGGCCACTTACCCCTCAATGGCACCAGGCTTCAGAAGGACGCTGCCAAGACCCTGCTGTCACTGCATGTAAAGTAGATTTCTCTTGCTGTGGAGTGGGGCTGTACTGAGCTTTCTGGAGGCCCAGTGTGGGCCATCTCTCTGGGCAAGGGCTTGGAAGAGGGAGGTTCTGGAAGGTTTCTGGACTGCAGTTCCAACTTCACGGGCTTGATACCCATAGAAAGTGGGGTACTCTGTTGCTGGGAGTCACAGCTGACCAAGGCCACTCTCTCTAGTTGATACATGGTTTCAGGTAAGTGGAAATAGAATCTCAGGGTTGTCAGGACATGGAATATGGTGATCTACGAGAATATTGAGTCTTGACCAGATTCCCAGGTTCTCTCCATGCCACACACCTCTCCAGAAATCCTGGAAACCAAAATGGCTGGAAAACTAGCAGCAGGGAGTAGGTTCTGTGATCATTTGAGAATCCCAAGTGGAAACGAAGTAACTGGCCCCACTGTGCAACCCTTCCAATTTGGTTTTGTTAATCAGTCTAATTTCGCCGGGCACGGTGGCTCGTGCTTGTAAGCTTCAGCCTAAGAAGCGGCAGGGGCTAGGGATCGCGCTAGGGATCGCGGTTCGAGTCCCGCCTGGGGCCCGTATAGTGAGACCTAGTTCCAAAAAATAGCTGGGTATGGTGGCGCATGCCTGTAATCCCAGCTACCTGGGAAGCTGAGGCTGGGGATTGCTTGAGTCTGTGGTACCCTGGGCAACGAGAGCCTGCGGTTCCATGGGCAAAAATAGCAAGACCCAGTTTCCAAAA
>PVHY01001117.1:0-24853 GCA_004024945.1 Uropsilus gracilis | reverse complement strand
GTCTAATTTCATTGATTCCTTCAGAGGTGGACGATTTGGGATGGGACAAGCCTGCTGCTAGGAAAGGAGTGAATTGAACTTTCCCTAGAGGGTTCTTGCCACTTGCTGAGTCACTAGCCTCCCTATTGCCAAGATTTTCCATTTTGGAAGAGGGATTTCTTCTGTCTAAAATGGAGTTCCCCAGAAAGCACTGGAACTTACAATGATCATCATTTCTTTTAACTTTGTTATAATATTGATGAGAAAATATATGGCCAGTGTTGAACAAAATGACATTAGAGAATCTATTTAAAAAAAACTTTTTTTCCATGAAGTAACATGCCAACCTGTTTTCAGTGTTGCTTTGCTAAAGCTAAAGTCAGTTTCCAAAAACCTATCAATGTTAACTCACTTAACTGTACTTCTCTTAAAGAACTAATTTCTATCTGGTTCCAAAAATGTTTTCAAGCAGCTAATAATGAGCAAAAAAGTGTCTGGCAAACATTAACAAGCTGTTATGTCAAAGTTTCTCCAAGAGGTAGAAATTAAGAAATTATAATCACCTCATACCAGCTAGCCAGCCAGTCTGAGAAGCCCTGCAAATGTGCAAAGCCAACATCTACAGGCCATCTGGCTACTGGAGTCATGCCAGCTCCCCATTTGCCTAACAAAGCCTCGTAGGGGCAAAAAGGGTGGTGGTAGTAGTGCTGGAAATAAGAGAAATGACACATGGATTGTAAGTACAACTTGTGGAAATTTACTTCACGAGAGGTTTTCTCCAAGAAACTTTTAAGTCATTAATTACATGGGTCCCCCAGGGCTTCCTGGGTTAGCGGAGGCCAATGTGCAGTCTTGCCCAAGATTAAGACATTTTTTTCAAGCAGAATTGCACTTAACCTTCAGATCCTACCATATAAACTGCATACTTTTCCACAGGCCCAAATCCTACTTCATAGTGTTTCTTATCCTGATTCTTCTTCCAGACACAAGTCCAGTAACCCCACGAGGCTTTGTTAGACAAGTGGGGAGCTGGCGTGACTCCGGTAGCCAGATGGCCTGTAGATGTTGGCCCTGCACATTTGCAAGGGCTTCTCAGAGGAGGAGTCTGGGTGGGAAACTGAACCAAACACATACTGTTTGGAGTTATGGGAAGAAATAATCAGACTCAGCTTTCACAAATGATTTATTTAGTGATGTATTTAGCAATATGGGAAAAGGCATAGTCATCATTCCCCAATTCCTTGACATCAAACTCCAGACTTTCTTTCATGAAGACTCCAAAATTACTTTGTAGAAGAGGCAAAGATGTGGTGTTATGACTGCATGTCACGTTAAGATACATTAGTAGAGGGTAAAGTGGATTCGATTTTAATATAGATAGGCAAATTTTAGGAAAGTTCTTTTAAAAACTACTGAGAGTAGTTTATTAGACTTTAAGCCTAATAAAATATTAAGGACAGACTTTGGTGAGACTGATGTTTGAGCTCATCACCAAAGGGCTGATTTCTTTTCCACACATCACCTTTGCTTTTAACTACTACCTCCAATAGTGTTTATTAATGCACACTTAAGTGCTGATTAGGACCCTTTCCGATATTTCGTGTTAATTTTTATAGCACCCATATGAGGTGTAGGTGCTATCATCTTTATTTTATAGATCAGGACACCAAGCATGGAGGTTAAGTGTGAGGTTAAGCCACACACAGCTAGTGAGGGCCTGGCTTTGACCTTAGGAAGTCCACCTCTACAATTCACGTTGTCCCTCTCCTTAGCTGCCTGTAAGAATATTGTACAGGGCTGTTCACTGCACCAGGCATGATTGAGGTAGCTGAGCACCAGCTATAGAAAATCGTACTTTTCCAATTCTGTGTTTTGGTTCATGAAGGGCTCGATCGTTGTGGGACTGGACTATGACTGCCGTGAGAGGATGGTGTACTGGACAGACGTCGCTGGACGGACAATTAGCCGTGCCAGTCTGGAACCAGGAGCAGAGCCAGAGACGATCATTAACTCAGGTCAGCAACTTCACCAGATGACACTTTCCATTGATTTTAGTAACTCCCACTTATTTGCCTGTTTTATGCCAAAGTCTCACTTCTATTTTCATATGACAGGTTAAGGTCCATGAAAATCACTTTGTTGATTATAATCCTTATGTAAACAAACATGTTCATCCATAAG
Organism: Uropsilus gracilis; assembly: GCA_004024945.1. Classification (NCBI taxonomy): domain Eukaryota; kingdom Metazoa; phylum Chordata; class Mammalia; order Eulipotyphla; family Talpidae; genus Uropsilus; species Uropsilus gracilis. Next base: position 22,693 of record PVHY01001117.1, on the reverse strand, counting down.
GAACATGGTAATTTTTCTGTAAGCTCTTTCTATTCTAACTAATCCTGTTTCTCAATAGAAAGGACTCATAGGAGGTTAAGAATTCAGGGAGTGGCCGTAGTGTATGCTGCCTGGTCCTGCACTGTAAATGCCAGTGCCATCAGATGGGCAGGTCTATTAGCTTAGAGGTAACTAGACATGGCTAGTTTTGTCTTAACTTTTTGTTCTTGTGAATTCTCAGGACTAGATCACCTAATCGGTCACACTTCAGGTTTGTTTTCCAAACCCTGCAAATGCTTCAATTCTGCCTTTTTATCCTCAGGTCTCATAAGCCCTGAAGGACTTGTCATCGACCACTTCCGTAGAACTATGTACTGGACGGACAGTGGTCTGGATAAGATAGAGAAGGCCAAGCTGGATGGCTCTGAGCGCAAGATCCTCTTCCACACAGACCTGGTGAACCCCCGAGCCATTGCTGTGGATCCAATCCGAGGGTCAGCTGGGCTTACCTTGTTCTCCTGTCACCCGTAGAGACTGGTCTGAAGTCCTTAGATTTTACATTGTGGGGAGGGTCAGATGAACGTAAAAGCTCAAATGCATTAACAATATTTACTGAAGATCCTCTAGGTGTGATTATAGGCAAAGATAAGATCTGACATTCTATTGGGAAACCAAGAATAACAAGGAAATTATTTGCGCCTACCACTGGTTCAAAGACACACCTGGCGTAGCCCAAAGAGACAGCTCTCTCAGCTACCAAAGAAAAAAAGGAATTGATGTGAATTCATATAGAGAAGGTGGAGAAACTGGGGCTGCTTTGGATCACATAAGGCCTAAGATAACAAATGATGAGGTAGCTCTTCAGCAATACATTAGGAAGTCACAGTACTGAGGTCACACAGGGGTTCACCTCCATTTAAATAATGTAAGTAAGCAAAACTCAAGATACCCAGCATTCTTTTCTGGTCTCAATGCCACTGTGGCCAAAGTCAACAGAAGAAATTTCCCTGTTTAAGATAATTACTAGTTAGTTATTAAGTGGGACATGGTATTATAAAGTACAAGAAACAGGCAGGATTTTAACTTTAGATACTTTTGCCATATCTAGTGGGACTTCTACCAAATGAAATTCCTGAAAATCCCTCAAACTGGTAACAAAACTGAATTTGCACCAGTATTTTTTTGACTCAAATAATGAGCAAAAGCCTCAAATATGGTTCTGAACTTTGTGGGTTCTATACACTAAGGACGGTGTGTCTCTCTGTTCCATTTAATTTACCCACAGCAACTTGTACTGGACAGACTGGAATCGAGAAGCTCCTAAAATTGAAACGTCTTCTTTAGATGGAGAAAACAGAAGAATTTTGGTGAACAAAGATATTGGGCTACCAAATGGTTTAACCTTTGACCCTTTCTCCAAAATGCTCTGTTGGGCAGATGCAGGTAACACTACTGAATGATATACATACATACATACATACATGTACATGCTATGCATAAATACAGAATGCTTCATTATCATGGGTGTGAGCCCTCTAATAGATTTTACAACAAAACCTTAGCTCTTCCAGCTTAAATACAGAATAGCACACACAGTACATCATCTATGTATTTGGTTATCTGTGAACTTTTTAAAGAATGCTACTTAGTGACTGACAATATGTTTCCTAGGGATTTTTTGGAAGGGGACTTTGAGTAAGGAGTAGGCAGTAAAATTTGGGAGCCTGTACTATGTTCAACTCATTTTTGTACTCCCTGCCCTTCCCCTACATGAAGACTTACCATACTTTTTAAATTGAAGAAATATTTTGCAAAGCTTAAATGAACATTTTTTTCTTTTGCCATTTTAACATTTACAAATACTGGTTACTGTAACAGTGAACATGCTACTAGGCTGAGGACTTCTCTTTGAAAGTGACAGATTAGCTACTTTAGAAATTAACTTGGGTTGTGCCCTGTATGTCATTATTAGCACAACTGAAACCCAAGTAGCTAGTTGTACACTAAAGAGTGTAAAAAAGATTGTCCTTAAAAGAATTTAAAATCTAAAAGGAACTATCATGCAGATGAGTGTCTAAGCAACAGGTACATTTTAAAGTGTTTGAAATTTAAGTCAGAGTTCCATGACAAAAAAATGTTAAATTCAAAGAAATTCTTGGCCTGTTTAGCTACTAAAGAAATCTCAACTACTTCCTTTACACTGAAAAGCATAAGCCATGTAGCAATTTTACTTTTTATCTACTTGAAAATGAGTCATTAAAAGCAACTTTTGCTATTATACATTGCTTACAAGGAGCACAAGTACTTATCCAGATGTTCTCTTAATGAAAATTTATGATCTAACAATTGAATGAGATCAATTACAATAATTTCTAATGCCCTACTTTTGGGTGAAATTCAGTCTGAGTTTTGTAAACTCAGTTATATACCAGAGTAGCTTAACAAACTGAAGACTATTAAAATAGGAAATTTTAGTTTCTAAATTGACTGTAAACAGGGATAAAATACCCTGCTTCATTTAAGAATTCTATCTGCATCTACTTTGGCAAAGCTTTTTATTTTCAAGAATGAAGGTTCTCGTTTCTGTTCTAAAAGGAACCAAAAAACTGGAGTGTGCACTACCTGATGGAACTGGACGACGTGTCATTCAAAACAGTCTCAACTACCCCTTCAACATTGTTAGCTATGCAGATCACTTCTACCACACAGACTGGAGGAGGTGAGGCCCAACACATTCTGGACAGGCCTAACAAGGCATACGTTCAGGTGGTTTAACCAAATGTCAGTGATTTGAGTAAGACCTCTAGTAAGTTTCCACTTCATGTCTTAGTAAATAACATTCACTTGTTACTGTTTTTAAAATAGTTTTGTATTACTCAAAAAATTAATGGTATTGCTTATACATAGCTTAAAACTGACAAAGACATTTGGTAACCAACTATCCAAAAAGTACATTAGTTTATATTTCATTTTCATAGAATACTAACCTTACACTTATGATGAAGTATACTATTTTTGGTCATAAATTTATTTTTAAATTTATGACACCACAGTCATACTGATTGTCCACCAAGGAGGAATTGGGGGACATTGGAAAAAAATCTTTAAGGCTTTTTTCACCCCATCCCCATTGGTCTACCAACCCTGCTGGTCTAGCAGGAGGCTGTGGCATCAGTATTTTAATGGGTTCCCAAGTGATTCTACTGTGCAGCCAAGATCTTAGAACCACTGATTTGGACAGGTGGTTTTCACTAAGACACATCACTGGGTCCCATCCTGGAGAAATTTTATTTTGTAGGCCCAAGAATTTGCATTTCTAATAATGACTGAGGACGTAAACAAATCTCCTGAATTGAAGTAAGTCAGAACTCACCTGGTTAAAAAGTTTCCTAGAAGCCTGTCACAAAGTTTTATCTGAAACTGACTTTCTGTCCAACCTTAAATCCCATGAACTTTTTCTGTTAACCAGGGATGGTGTTATATCAGTAAATAGAAACAACGGCCAATTTATGGATGAGTATCTCCCAGAGCAGCGGTCTCATCTCTACGGGATAACTGCAGTCTACCCCTATTGCCCAGGAGGTAAATATGCTGCTCCTCTGGATAAGCTTGGGTAGAAAAGGATATGTTTGGCAACTAATTCTCCTTGGCCCAGTTAAAAGCTGTTGCCCCAGGTTAAAGCTGCAAAAGTTAAAGGCCAAAATATGGGTGGGACCAGGCTTTACTACCTTACACCCACCTAGATTTACATAACAAAAGGTCAGCTGGCTTGCTGTAGCAATTCAGTTAACTACTTTTCCCCTCCCCTCCGTTCTCTGGCAGGAAGAAAATAAACAATGGTATGTAAAGGACTTGGAGTTTACAATCAGAATCTGGAGCTTAAAGAATATTTACTGAAAAACAAAGGTGAAGAAAGTGAAAAAGGAATTGACCATTAGAAGTTCCTGGACATAACAGTGGCAAAAGACTATATTTTGTGAAAAGTTTATACCTCAATCTTTACTACTGTATTTTTAAAAACAAGTTAAAAAACAAAACTTGATTCGTGCTTAAAGCAACTTTTGGCAAACATTTCCTATTTGAAAGGTCAAACTCATTCAGCTGAAAATTCAGTTAAGACCCAACATCTGATTTTTGCTACAGATTCTTTCTCACCAAGAAATTAAAGCACATGTGATAAGTATAAATACAATCCTAAAGATCATAAACCTCTACAGAGAAGGCAATGCAGAATGGATGGGAAAAAACTTCCCCAGTGAAAGTTCTAAAAATTTTTTTTACCTCCACATTTCTATTTATATTGAAAGGTGCTAGAATATTTCAATTTGTATTTCTTGATCCTGTAAATTCCTTTATAGAATTACCCACAGAAATTACTACATTTATAAATACCAAAGATGTAAGTAACAGTTTTCAATTTTAATTACTCCAATAAAATATTTTAAGTTTTCCTATAGTTTTTGTATCATCTCTATGGCATATACCTCAACCACAAAGGACAAGGCAGGTTTAAATAACAGTCAAAAAAACCCCACTTTTCCCAACTTTATTAAAGAAAAAGCAATGATGGTAAATCTTTAGAACAGAGCCAATTTTCTGGGATTCCTTCCCTGAAAATGTGACATTTGATTTCCAAACACATGCCAGAGTGTACACAGTTCTCAATGGTAATAAGTGAGAAGCTGAAATCTTAAAAACGTTCATCTTCCAACTTTTCCCAGTCTGTGGTCTGTCTTTGGATCAGCAATAATTGCCTGAACAGCTACTATGGCTTCATTAATTTTTGTCTGTAACTCTCTGAGCTCTTCTATATGCAGCAATCGTAGAATTTGAGCAGCTTCATTAAGAACTGCATCTGTTTTATAAGAAACACTTCATTAATTAGTAACTTGGCACTTAAGACCACTCCTCACTCAGTTCCCCCAGCTCTAAAAACAAGTCACTTACCTCCTGTGTCAAAACCAAGAATATGCTTGTCTAAAGCAACAGGTAAGCCCTTTAAAAAAAAAAAAAAAGGTAACAATTCCATTAAGAATAATTCTTTTCTCATCTAAATCAGAAAAGCAGTTAGCTGTTTTAACATTGTCTAGCCTGATTTATATACAATAAAAACCTTTAAAAACTTTCAGGAGGAATTATACTGCTCTGGCATTAGCAACCTTTCATAGTATTGGGTCTGGCTAAAGAGGTCAGAAGGCAAAAGTTACCTCAGAAAGGCAAAAAGACCACAGAATAGAGTGGAGCCCAAGGTGCACAATACAATGTGTGCAGCAGCAAGAGGCATTATTAATCAGATGCAGCAGGTGCTGCTAAAACTACAGGAGGGAGATTCTGTGTACTGTTCCATAGTCTGCGATTTTAGGCAATCTGGATTTATGATAGCTAACTGAAAAGCCATGGCATAGTTTTTCTAAGTCTACAAAATGGGACTTGAAAGATGCACTTGGCACCTGTACCTGAGCGTTACACTCTTCACTTCTACCACTCTTGACCTGGGGCCAATCAAGTAGCCACTATAAACCTCCACAAAAGGACCCTTGTCCCCAGTGACCCTAGAGCACTGATTTGCAAATCAGCCTGAGCTCAACTTAACTACATGACCTTGGGCAAGTTACTTTCTCCTAACAGGCTCTGGAGGAAAATGAGATTTCTCTCAAAAGATAAAATTTAGGTCAGCAAAAGAAAGCAGCTGTATTTGTTGTTTCCAGCAATTTGTTAAAATAATTCAGCAAATTCCAAAGGGGTACATCTTTTAAACAAACTCAGCTGGGCACCTGCAGTGGTACATACTGGTAGACTGTGCATGAGCTGTTGCTAGTTTCTTTCTGTGATGAAGTGAGAAACATGAAGCTCATACTTCACACTAAGACGTGATTCCCAGCAACTGGATATAATTTGCTTAAGAAACAAATTCAATCTCTCTAAAGGGATATACATTTATAAACATTCTCAGTGATGCACACTTGAAACATGTAATAAGCATGTTATTTCAAAAATGTAACTATCCATTCTATGGTTCTAACACAAAATAGCTTAAGCAGATACATGCAAAACAAATTCATTAAAGTATCAATGAAGACCATTAATTTAGAATTTATTAAAAGTAAATACCTCTTTTGTTTGATTTGCTTTAGCAACTGCATCCTGTGTCAGGCGTTCCTGGACCAAAATGCGAATTGCCTAGAAAAAAAAAAACAATTTTCTTTTTAAAATTGACTGTTATCTCTCTGTGGTAGAGAATAAGGATGTTTAGAGACATTAGGATTACTTAGTTAATAACTTCCCAGCAATTAATAAAATCTCTGTTATAAGTGATGTAATGCTCACAATAATTAAAAAGTTGTTTTTTTTTTGGGGGGGGAACAGGTAATAAATATACTTACAGGGTAAAATAAAAACTTAATACAGAAGAATACATGGTGAAAATAGGTTTTCTTCCTACCCCTGACCTCAGCCATCCCTTTAGAAGATAGTCATTGTTACCAAGTTCTTGCACATCATTACGATTCTTCTTAGGCATGTGTACAGGCAAGTACAATCTGATACAAAGGACAGCAGCACATCATATACAGTCCTTGCTTTTTTCAATGAAAATAAAATGTTTTTAGTCTTACTGAACACAGTTTTCTTCTTCACTGAGGTACGTATTAGCAAACAAGTGCATGCATGTACCTGCACACACTCAAACACTAAGAATTTAAATGATCAACATTTTAAATAATGAGACAAATCAAATAGCACATTTGGAAAAAACTGAACAATAACTGCAATGAAAGTAAACAATCCAGCTGCCAAACAGTTCATATACTGATTAGCAATCCCCAGCTTCAGCTTTCCAGGTAGCTGGAATTACAGGCGCGCATCACCACGATCAGCTGTTTTTTGGAACTAGGTCTCCTACGGCCCTAGGAGGGACTCAACCACAATCCCTAGCCCTGGCCACTTCATAGGCTGAAGCTTACAAGCACGAGCCACAGTGCCCCGCCTCTTTTGTTGGGTTTTTAAAGTCTAGGAAAGTACCCCAAATATATACTACACACTTTTTCCTCTCAGTTTACGATTAAAGCTGACATAGCTACTGTAAACTGTTCCAAAGCAATATACATCATTGCCTCTATTGGGAACAAGCCTTTGTATCTTCTCAGAATTTTGAGACCTCTTTTAGACCATTGGGGTTCCTTAAGTGGAAGAATCTGAACCGGTCTATCTAGAATAGTGGACTTTGAAGCCAGAAAATAAAATCTTCCCTCAAAGAGATTCTGGGGAATGTATTTTTGTTCAAATTCACCATTACTAATTTGGCACATGAGTCTTAATACAGGCCATGAGTCTGTAAAAGGAGTGGTTAAACACTAGAGGGTGATAAATAAGAATGGACAAGGTCAAGAGTGCCTGGACTCTAATAAACCATGACGCTAATATTTTCAAAAGTCATCTCAAACACTATCTACTATAAATTTCAATTTCTTCATCTACACATTAAAAAAAAAAAAACTACCTTCTACTTCTGGAATTATTGAGAAATGAAAGATCATCTTTGCAAAGGATTTAGTAAAATGGCTGGCAGACAGTAAATACTCTGGTATCAATTATATACACAGATGAAATTTGCTTTATGTACCACATCAGTCATTCAACCATAAATTTAAATGTAAAATATAGCTTAATTTCTAAAAACAAGTCTTTAGGGAAAAAAATATAAACCAAGAGCTTCTGTCGAAACAAGAATTTGAAACTGACCTTAAGCATTACCAGGTAATCATCATGGCGCTGAATCTGAAGAAGGTTAGCCAAAGCCATTACACCAGCCTTGAAATCTGGATTAGTTACTATAAAAGATTAAAAATAGAAACTTATTAATTCCACAGACATAACTACTTATATATGTAAACATATAAACTTACAAAAATAATGTTTCCTAGTTAAGAACAAATCTCTTAATATTTAAAACAACTGTGAACAAAAGTAGTGCTGGGTATTGTCAATTAGGTAAATGAGATCAACGATTAGTTACCCATATTGAGTAATTTAATGAAAGACCATATTAACTCACACTAGGTTTAACATTTTTGCAAACCCGCTTATGCAGCACTTTTAATTAATATTTCTTCCCAAAGGTATTAAAACATAGAAGCTTTCAATGGAGCATTTTTCCCAAAGCATATTCTCTAAGCAGCAGCTTTGCAGTGTCCAAGCAGCTTATTAATTCATAAGATAACTTGCAAATTATAGGTCACAGTGAAACAGTCAGTGAAAGAATATTTAACATATTATTACAATCTAAGTAATTAGACTTCATACTTTTAAAAGAATGAATTTCTGAAAGATATCTGGGAATTAATGAAAAAATTTCACCAGTCTCAGTGTACTGAGATTAGAAAAAATATTTTAAGCTCATAGGAAAGCAAACAATCACCAGCATGATTAAGTACAAATCAAAACCATCAAATTGCTATAAGCAGATCAAGGAACAGCATTTTAACATTCAGTTACTCAACTACAAGAGAAGGGAAAAAGCATGTTTTCACTGGCAGTAAAAAACATCATAAAGAATAAAACAATATGAATGCTGTCTGGATGAAGCCTTCTTGATTTACTAAGTAAATCCAGACTCCATTCTAGGACACAAAAACCATTTAGAGAAGAGAATGTGTTGTTGATAAATTTTATGCATTAAATACATACCATCCAAATTGATCAATGGCTCTGCATTTTTAGCTGCATTATCGACATTTTTTGTATTATCAGGTGACATGTCCTTGTATTTTTCAGCTGTAGAAATAGATAAAAAATACACTTTGTAGAACTGTAAATAACACTGTTTATTTACTGAATTTAGCTGAGTCAAACTGACTATAAGCACAATTCATCCAATCAAAACAGTTTTGTTTTGTTAAAAAAAAAGTTAACAGACTATGTGGTGATAACTTTTTGATTAAACTAACCTAACCAAACTATCTTTTCACTAACATTTCTAAAGTAAAGCATTTTAAATATTCTTTAAATTTTAGGAAAGAAAGTTTAATTTTACAGCTTGGGGTAAAAGAACGGGAAGAGGACAAGTATAAGCTACATGAAATTAAATCCAAACTCACTAATAAAAAGTAAGTTTCTGTCTACATCTATTCAGTGGAACATCAAAATCTTGCTTTTTGAGATACAAATCAGCACTTCAATACACCATCATATAAACCTAATTTTTCTGGAGAGTTGAAATGGTTGATCAACCAATGGTTGATTTTATTACTTTTTGTGAAAAACACTAATACATACAATTCTATAAATAAAATGTCATCTTTGGTTTATATGATTTGCTAATGAAACAGGGCAAATAAAAACATGACAATTCAAGTTTGCCTAATGGAGCTCCCACTGGCCAAATCTGGAACAGCATCAGTAAAATATACAAAGCCTATAAAGGATTACAACCTACTACCATTTAAATAAGAATTCACTCTTACATTGACTTAAATAAACAAACTGGAGAGGAGGAAGCTTTTTTTTTTAATGGTAGAAAGCCAACACATGTAAAAGGAATGACAGAATAAGAAAAACAACATTTGACAATCATTAATTAGTAATTAAGCTTAGAATCATCAAATGGATGCTGAAGATGGGGAAGTTTGAGGAGTAAAAGCTTATTAATGTCACTTTAAAGTGTCTCCCCAACAAAGTATGTATTTATTGCAAAGGAGAAACTAACTTTAACTGAACTTTAGATTAAGAAAAGTAATCAGATGTTATCATTAATACACACCACATACTATGCATTTGAAAGAATACAACATCACTGTGTTATTCTTTTTAAAAAAGGGTAAAATCTCAATCTAAACATGAGGAAGAATTATACAAACTGCGGGACATTCTAAAAAAATGAATACCAGTGTCATGATGCATAGTCTAAGGACGTATTTTAAATTATAGGAGACTAGAGATACAACTGAATGTATAGTATAGTCCAGCTCTGCCTCCCCCTTTCTTTCGCTAAAAAGAGCAAATTGGTGAAGCAAACAATACTCATAGATAATACTAGATCAAAGTTATCTTACTGATTTCATTAAGTGTACTATAGTTATGTAAAAATGTCACTTTTATTTAAACATAAACAATTTAGTGTCAAGTGGTTTAGAAAAGGATAGGGCAAAAGTAGTAAAATGTCAACATTTGCAAAATCTGGGTATGTGAAAAATTCTGTATACTATTCTTGCAGCTTCTTGTAAATCTGAAATTACGACAAAAAAGTTAAGTCAGCTTTTAATTACCTTAACTAACTGCAAAAGACTTTAAAAAAATGTTAAGGTACAAACACAAAAATTCATTCTGGTTTCATCAAATAAAAAAAGGAAAGTCAAGAATACAGTTTATTAATGTAAAAGAACAACAGCACCTCATACTGAGAAGAGAAAGTATTACTGTTTAATATTCAAAGGTCTGTTCTTGCAATTCTGAATTTTAAGATTAAACAAAACTTGCTTTACAACAGACTTAATTACATCTTTGGCATCATTTACCTTTCAACTATAACTCAAATAAAATTCAAGTATAATATCAAAAAAGTATTCCAGACACAAGGTCAGTCTTTTTTGATTCATTAAAAGAGATCATACTATTATTTTACTGGGAAATTATACTCAAGTGTAGAGAAACATGATCATGTAACACCTACTATTCTCTTTGAAGTATTACAAAAGTAGGACAAATAAAATAAGAGTAAGACAAACTGAGGTAACTAATTTTCTTTAGGACTGTTTGGTAAATTGAAAAATACTTTGTTGCAAATTAACTAAAAGCGTTCCTAACAACTCAGGCCAGAATAGACTCAGTTAAAGGCTCAAAAATCCATGGTATCAATTCTGGAACATTATCAACAACTTAATGCAAAAGACTAAAGTACAGTCTGTGAAAAGTGGGACAACTTCTGACCTCCAAAACTATAAGATAAAATTGTGTGCTTCCAAGGCTTATGAGTACATTTATTTAGTTAAGACTGAACTCTCTCCCCCAAAGGGTCATTCATGTCCCAATTCCTGGAACTTACGAACAGGTTAACCTTACATGGCAAAGGAAACAGGAAATATTTCCTAAATAATGCTCCTGAACCAGGAACATTTATCCTGGATTTCCTAGGTGGGCCCAAAGTAAGCACAGCATACTTAGGGAGGAGGATCAGTTGGAGAAGATGTTGGGACAATGAAAGCAGTTAGAGAAACTGAAGCTGATATGCTGCATGCAGGCTTTGAAGAAAAAGGGGCCAAAGTCTAAGAAGGCAGGAAACCTCTAGATGGTTTGAAAAATGAAAGGAACCAGTTCTGCAGATTATTTGACGTTAGTAGGACAGATGCTGGACTTATGACCTGAGAGGTTATAAAATAAAATTGTGCTTTTAGTCAGCTGCGGTAATACATCACAAAAACATTAGGAAATTAACAGAGGTATCAGATGGGAAACAAGGCTGGGGATCAGTTTACAATTTACTGGGGGAAAAGTAAGATATAAACACAATGGAAAATGGCAACTAACTGAAAAGAACTAGTTAAAAGCAATGTAAGTTCAAAAGGAAATATGACTGCTGCTAGTTATTTGTACTGGATCTTACAGGGATACACAGGGCTTAGATGTGTAGTGCAAGAATGAAATAGCCTATTAGTCAAAGGAAAAGTTTCAGTAAAGAACTTACAGGAAAGAAAAAAAAGAGTGTAAATAGGAAATAGCATTACCCTAGTTTGGCAGGAATGTTAATGGCTGGACACCAGTATAAAAGGCCTTGAGTATCAAACTAAGAAGCCTGAAATTCCTTTGTAGAAAAGGAGAGAGCAATAATGACTGTGAGGGTATAATAAGAAATGTTCTTTGGAAACAAAGTACAGTCACCTAAAACAGACTGATGGTTCAAAAGTTAGCTGGATGGGCCATATGGATAATAGGGGGCAATGCTAATGAGGGACAAATTTGAAGGTTTTACAATAATTTCAGCAGAAGGTGACACAAAAGTCTGCATCAGAACAATAGGCATGGGAGTGGAGAAAAGACATGAGAAAACATAGATGGGGACAAGATGCGAGGGAAAAGGAAAAGCCAAAGACATCAAAAAGGCACCAAAAGCAAATGACAGAGAACTGAAATTGACAATCCATAAAGAACAACAGAAAACAGAGAACAGAGGTAAAACAATTTGATCTTGCACTTAGATGTTATAGGCCTTTCAGAATGAAATGGTTTAAGAGAAACACAGAGTATAGCTTTTTTTTTTTAAAACTATAGGTTAATAAAGCAAAAATACAAGTATAATAAAACAACAGAGACTCCATCTCTTGTGAAGTAAATTGCTGCAACCAACGCTCTGAAATCCTATCATATTAATTCTAGAACAATACTAACACAACAGGAAATTCGACTAAAGCAGTGTGTAAAAAGTGGGAAATTTGCCAGTTATTTTGTGAAGACATTCACTAAGTCTTTTCCAAAAGACTTATTTCCAAATTTCAAGATAAAATCTAAATAGCAATAAAATAAACTGCTTTTTACGTCTTACAATAAGGAGTCTAGTTTTAGAAAATTCTTTCCTACGCAATTCAGAAAACAGTGGGGTAGAATACAAGTGAGAAATAGTTATAAACTGTTTAAGCAGTTTATAAACAAGTGTTACTCTTAGTAGATATTGAAAATTATTAAAAGGAACCAAAAATAAAACAATGTAAGAAAGAAATACAAACTGGTAAATCCCCTACATTTTTACACCTCTGTCCTACTGTCCTTCTTCCTCTTTCCCATAAAACATACCATTGTCTCCATACTCAAGTCTAACAGCTAAACCAAGAAGCCAGTCAATTGCTTCTTGTCGATCTTGAATCTTGAAAGGACAGTTAACATCTTTGAGATACTGTGAGGGAGAAAAAAAGTCAGTTTCATTATTACCATAGTCAAAGAATTAAAAAAAAAATTGGTTGAGTTGATGGTAGAGTTAACGGAGACCTTAACTTAGAGCTCGAAGAATTCCTTGTAACACTTTGATCAGTATACTTTTGATGAAATTACATAACCCAGAGGAAACATTAAAAGTGTACCACTTTAAATTAAAAAAAAGGATTTCCATCATGCTTTAAAACCTTTTTACTCAGCATATTCCAGGAAAGGGACCAATGATCTAGAACGTCTTTATTCATAATCTTATTTTATAAATGAAAAAATGGATGCCAAGGGATTAAAGCTTGTCAATGGCTGCATAACTTAGATCTGAATCTAAGTTTCTCAAGTTCTAAGGGCCCTGAACTAAGTTTTCTGACTCCAGGTCTCAAAATTCATAGAGCAATGAAGTATAAAAGACTTTAAAAATCGAATTCCAACAATAATGCTAATACTGAAAACCCCTGGAACTCATTTTTATTGAGAATAATTAATAAATCAACATTTTTTTGCTACAACTCATTTTCAAAATTAAAAAAAAATTATATATAAATTTCACATCTTTGTGATCTCTTGGGTTCACCTACCCCTCCCTGACTGTTCCCACTGTGTCGTCCCCCCCCCAAGTTATGTACTTTAATTTGGTTGTTGGCTTGTTTTGACTTTTCTTCATGGCTTTTTGTTTATCTTTCCCATGTTGTATATAGTAGCGAAACCATTTGGTTTGTCTTTTTCTTTCTGACTTGTTTCTGCTAACATGAAATCTTCTAACTCCATCCATGTTATCATAACATTGTCCAACGTGTCATTTTTAATTGATGAGTAATACTCCATTGTGTATATATACCACATTTTTTCAAAAATTTTATACACCTGCTTCAAAACAGAACCCATCCTTTACAAAAGTGATTATAATCCAAAATGTAAATCTACCTTCTAAATATAAAAAATGGTCAGTATTGAGGGCATTCAAAAGATGTCTTGTGATCTAAGTGTAATTACAAATTAAATTCCAAAGAATGGCTTAAATAATGGAATCATAATTCCAAAGAACTCTACGTGAAGATAAGTTCCAATATATTTATCTTTATGTTACCCAATATTTCACTGTTTGTTCTGGTGCTTTTCATTAGAAACATTTTTAGTCTTCAAAAAGCCTACGATATATGGAACTTGTGTTATCTTGCACACAATAATGGACTATATGAAAGTAAAAGATAAATACAAAATTCTCATATTTCAATGTCTTAAAAAGTTTTAAAAAAACAGTTCTTAAAAGCAAAGGAAAATAATTCAGCACTAGAGAAACAGTAGTAGAGGCAGTGCAAGAAATATATGGGTCAGGCACTTCTTAGGCATATAAGGAGATATATCACTGAAAACACATGCCACCACTATGAGACAGCTACCACTGTAACCACCATTTGCTATTAACATCGAGACACAAAAACCTGCCCATAATCAGAGTTAGCATGTAACTTAAACAAGCCTCTAGTTAGGAAAAGCTCTAATGTAGAAGTTAGGTCCTAATCAATCTGCTCCAACATGAAAATTAATAACTTTCATAATTTTAAAGGAACACTTTACTCAAGTAATATAGTCAATAGAAATGCTTAATATAAGTAATGATACTATAAAATGATTTTAGTTTCAGTAGAAATAACACTTTCTGTAAAAATGCTACTAAAGTTAAACTAAATCAATAGGAAAATTATTCTAGCCACAAAAACAAGCTACATGCAGACTTAAGTACTATTTAAATAATATACAAGACAGGTAATCTGTGTATGTTAACTATAAGTATAAACAAGACATTATCCAAGTTTTCAGGCATGTCAATAATGTCTTATTTTAACAGTGCTCTATAAGTGTATTACGGCTATACTTTAGTTAATCTAGAAATTCTGATTTTGTTAATTTTTCTGATTTTGGTCAACAGTGACATGTCACTGTTAAAAAAGTCTCAGTGTTGTGGACAAAATTATTCCATCTAAGACTAACCACTTTAATGGGAGTATAACATACAAGTATTAACATTGGTTCTAAAAACAAAAGCAGCATAGATGGGAAAAAATCCCTAAAATTCAGCTTTCCAAATACTGTTCATTAATTTATTTTCTAAAAGAACAAAGTAATTTTAAGCACGTCTGTTTTCATGCAATTTTAGAAGAGTTCTTTGTATTCTTAATTTTTCATTCATTACCTTTTCAAAAAACTTGGGCCAGTCACTGCTGTGGATGTTCCTTAAATTACCTCTGTCTTCAATCTTGTAGTGTCTGATTTTCTGGTCTTCAAGCCAAACAATAAAGTTTCTAAATTCTGTTTCATCTGTAACAAAAATAACATGTAAGTCACTAGAAGCACTAGATAAAACACTCTTCCACAAACACAAGTCTTGTGGAACTTTTTAAAACACAAAACAGTAAGTTAACTCAATTGCTCAAAGTAGGAGGTAAAAGTGCAAAGTTTGGGTTAACAGATTTAAAATGTTTTGTTTTCTGGTATAAATTTAAATTCTGAGCCGGGCATGGTGGCTCGTGCCTGTAAGCTTTGCCTATGAAGCGGCTGGGGCTAGGGATCGCAGTTCGAGTTCCGCTTGGAGCAACACAGGGAGACCCAGTCCCCAAAAAATAGCTGGGTGGGGTGGCGTGTGCCTGCTCCATTTGCATAAACTTGAGCTAATCACCTAAATCTTCCAAGTGATTAATCAATAAAATAATGCTTAGCACAATTTTGCTATTTAAGTATCAGCTGTTTTATCAGTTTGGTGGTAAGTGGGGGAGGACTGGGCCAGTTAAATTTATAGCTAAATAATAATGGAGTACTTTAAATTAAAATAGAAAAGATTCAGACCACTATTACCATTATAGAATGGTAAAGTGCATGCCTGAGAAAGTGCCAGTGCTTCATTTAATATCCCCACACCCGTTAGAGGTAGATAATACCCCTACTTCACAGATGAGAAAATTGGGGCTCAAGGATTCAAACCCAGATTTCAGCTCTACTGCCACTCGTCCTTTTTTAAAACTGTAAGGCCAAGTAGAAAAACAAGATTTTATAAACTGATATTCTTCTACAGGAAATCAAGAAAACCATACTAATTTAGGTATCCTTTTGAATTTGCAATTAAAATTTCCATTATGAAATCTTAAGAATTATCACAATGGCCTGCGTATCACCACCTGCACTGATCCCTTTCAAACTTAATCCTTTATTACAGATTAAGAGCTATGCAAGAAAACTATGCAAAAGATATCAAAGATTACGAGCTATTTATTATAGGTTAAGAATAAGAACCACACAAGAAAACTGTGCAAGAGATGTGGGTTGTAGCGGAGTAAGAGCAGGTGGCAATGCTTCAGAAAACGCTAATGCTGTAAAATCTCCACATACGTCTGTATTCACCATTCAACTGCTCCGCTTACCTGCGATCACCTTTTTGCAATACCCACACAACGAAATGAAGCTGTAGCTACACGCTGACCCCAACACTCTAGGCCGGGTGTTGGGCTGTGCGGGTTGCAAACTGCTGGGTGGGCTCCTACTGCTCGCTCTCCGACCCCACCCCCACCTTCCTGATCGGCAGTGAAGTAGCCCTCCAAGTTCCTCCGCACCTCCCGGACATTCCAGCGCTGCGTTACCACAGCAGGTGCTCGAGGCACCGCTCCATTACCCGACAAGTGTGGAGCTGAAAGGCAAGTTGGAAAGCGAATACTCTGCTAACTGCGTGCTCACGGGGTGGAAGAGGGGTGGTGTTTGGAGTTTAGCAAGTGCAGAAAGTGGCGATGATGAGGGAGGAGCGAGCGAGAGGGTGAGAACTGCTCAGGGAGAGCAGAGCTACTAGATCGTCCGGAGACGGGGGACCCCGGAGCCCCAAAGGGAGACAAGGCCGCGGAGGGTCCGGATTGGGAGCCCGTGACGGGGCGCTAAGCAGCAGGCGCCGGGGGGGTAAGGGATGCGCGGTCAGGCCCGGGGTTTTGCCAGGCCCGCTGCCTCACCTTTGCAGTTGAAGCCGGCAGGGTTGTGGTAGTCGAGGGCTGTCAGCTTACGTCGGAACATGGTCCCCGCTTCTCGCTCTGGTCCCCCGGGCTTCGGCCGGGAGAGGAGAGGCGAGCAGGAGCGGGCGGCTCTGGCACCGGCAACGCGGCGAGAGGGCGGGCCGACGCCCGGACGCTCGGAAATGACGGCGGTCTTCGCCAATCGTGGCCTAGGAACGGCGGATGCCGACGAATGCTCACCAATCGGACTCCTCCAAGGAGGCGGGGCCACGTCGCGGCACGTCGACGCTCAAATAAACTTTATTGTCAGCTTCCTTGTTGTACAATAGGCAGAAATCAACCGAGAAGCGTGATTCCTCGTTTCCAAATCAATTTCTTTTGTTTTCCTCAGTTCTTGATGTAGCATTTAATGAATAGTAGCTGTAGACTTTCTGCTGGCCATAGCTCTCATTAAGTCATGAGTATTTTCACTATTCGTTAGTTCATTCATTGATTCATTCATTGTGTACTTCCTGTAGTAGAGGTGGTGTTCTAAAAAACACTGCTAATTCAAAGATTTTTAGAAAGTCCTTTTCAAGCTAGTTGGAAGTGATCTCTAGGTACGTATACAAATATAATAACCATTTGGTAGTTCCAGCGATTGTCAGTTGCAAGAAACTGATTACATCCTTAATTATTGCAACCAACAGGCCATGAACTCCTACTGTCCTGGTTCTTACTTCTCAGATTCCAAATCCCTCATCTCCTCCCAACCTTACTAATGCTACCTCAAATAAAGGCCTCGTCATTTTCATTTATTCTAAAAGCCTGATTTCTTAGTGCCAGCCTTGCTTTCTCCAATCCACTCCTCTACACAGAAATGATAGTGATCTTCCAGAACAAAACTTGTCCATAGCTTTTAGTATTTAGTAGCTTTTAATAGTTCTCTATTGCCTTCTAAAATAATAAAAACTTACATTTAAGACCTTTCCGGATCCAATCCTTATCTGTTTTACAGACACGAGAAAGAGCACTGAATAAGATAGACCAGGTTCCTACTTCCATGAAATTTAAAAGGCTATGGTACTGGTAAGAACGATGTATTGAAAATATTGAGTTTACCTTCTAGTCAAAAGGGTAACTTATTCTGAGTAAAGAGGGTTTGCAGGCAAGGAGTAAGCAGCAGCATATCTTAAGAGAGGCTAGAGAATGACAATTGATGAGACTACAGACAAAGGCAGGAAATTTATTATGAATGATCTTTCTAGCCTGTTGAGCATCAATCTAATCAATCCATTTAGCTTCTTTATTGGTTCTAGCAGTTACATCAGGCAGGGCAGGGCTGGGCCAGGGACTAGTAGGCTGAGGGGCAGGTGAGCTCCCCCCACCCCGCCACTCCTCCCCCCAGATCCCCCAGAAATGAGCTTCACCTTCTCTAGGCTCTTTGTTCTTTATCTCTCTGACATTCTCTCGTCATGTGCTCTGTCATCCTGAGGTGATGCCCCTGTCTTATCCTTTTTCTCAGGCCCATGTGCCACTCACATATGCACACACCCATTGGGCTCAGGCATGTATATAATCATGGGGGAATGGGGGAGGGCACAATACCACACGTGCTGGTTAATGGAAAAAGCCTGATTAACTCATTTATATTACACCATGTGAAGGGGAGGGTCATTAAAGTTTTGGGAGTGGGAATTATCCATGTTTTATTTTACATCAACAGATTGTAGCTAGATACTTTAGCATTTATGGGCATAGAATTGAATTAATTACGTTCTTGAAGTTTAAATGTCATAGCACCAATACACACATGTAAATAAATACTTATAACCTACAGGTTAAAGTGATAAATTCTAAGAAATTCTAAGAAGATAAAGCATGCTTTCAGGTCAGAATACAGCTTCAGGGAAGCACAATGAAACAATCTGTATTTTCCAATTTTAAGATGCTTATAAAATAAATTAAGAAAACTAGCTTGTGGTGTGTCTTACCACAAACAAAATTGACTAAACCTTCAGCCATAATCATATACTCATATAATTAATGAAATACAACCCCCACAATTAAGAATAAAGTATGAAGCCATCAAGGAAGGAAAAATAATAAAAGAATGCTTACCTGCGATTGAAGATAGTGCATTTTTTTAAAAGGGGGGAAAGTGACTCTTAAAATTTGTTTTCTGGAATTAACTCTTTAAAGCAACAAAACAACAAACTGAGTTACTTGCTACTGTCCTTCTCTTTCTATTTTAGGATCACACATTGTTAGTCACTTAAACTGCCTCTGGTCATGAGCCCTGACAACTCCAATGTATGGGGAAATTGAAGGAAGAATTCATATACACAGAATGCTGACCAGACCTATCAGACATGATCAGTGAAAAAAGCTAATATTGAAAAGAAGTATCTAGTTGTTTATAACTTTTTTCCTCTTTAAAAAAAACCTTCATTCTTTCCCTCCTGGATTTAAATGAATCCTTTAGCCTATCTAGATTGAAGTATTAATAGGAAATGAATCTTAGGTAATTGCACTTGTGAAGGCCAAGTCCTTTATGCATTTCACGAAGGAGAAACCTATTTTGTTATCAAATGATCTGACCTCTGACTCATTAAACAATCTAATGAGTGACCAGAGAGAGGTTTGACAAACTATCAGTTCATTTGCTTAATTATTCAACAAAGTTGTAGAGTGCCATCTGTGTGCCAGACAGTCTTCTAAGCACATTAGAACATCTGTGAACTTACATACAAAGACCCCTGCCTTTAGGGAGCTTACCACCTGGCAATAGACAATGAATAATACTACTATAAGTAAATAAATTATTTAGCATGTTAGAAGGTCCTATAGGGAAAACATAACAAGGGCAATAAAGGATGGAATAAGGTTAGTGGGGGAAACAGGATAAAACGCAAGTTCAGTTTTATACAGGTTGGCCTGTCAGACTGAATTGAGAATGTGAAACATAGGAAAATGAAGGAAATAAAAGGGTTAGCCACATGAATAAAGTGGCAGGCGACAATCTATAGATGAAGCACTGAGTGCAAATGAGAGAGGTGAATGGTTTGTATATTGTTAAATAACTAGATCAAAATAACAATATTGTATGACACATAAACATTGTGTGAAATTCCAATTTTAGTGTTCATAAATAGAGTGACCCTGGTGCATAGCCATGCTGTTTGCATACTGTCTGCTTTGGTGCTGCAAAGGTGGAGTTGAACACTTGCAGTGGAGTCCATATAGTTCACATCACAGGGCCCTAAATTTTGCAGGAATGTATGTGGTTTCAGAAATGAAACCACAATGACAATGAAACATTATATCCAGGAAACACATTATCAAATGTGATACCGTATTATCAACACACAAATTGTTGAAGTTTCTTTTCACAACTTGCAACATTTTAAAAAGTATTAGCAATTTGACTAGATGCCTTTGTTCAAATTGTCCATCCAAGATGGTGACTAGAACACCTTGGTAACACTAGATTATCCACAAAAGTTTCTATATTACACAGAAAAACAAGTTGGAATGAATGTTATCAACTTAACCTCCATGAAATCAGATCTTTTCTAACAAATTGACAGACTTTTTTCCTGAGAGCTTCATGAACAGTTCCTTCAACTCTTTCTGAGAGCCTTTATTAATTATGAGGACTTTTTTTTTTTTTTTAAGTTAGATGCTGGAATGTCATCATTTAGCATTAAAGGCAAAAAGCAGGCCCAAGGTCAAGAGACTTCAATTTTAACATTGTAAATGGAACAGGAATGAGCGAATTTCCTTAGTTATACAAAGACTGCCAAACATTCACCTGCCATACCAGATGCTGCAGCAAGAAATTTATCTGGAAGTAAAACAACACAGAGGAAAGCAGAGCTGAGAGGTGGAGAAAGTCAATTTCTGAAGTGTCTTGTGAGCCCTGTGTTCAGCTGTTCAATTATGTGAGTCAATCAGTTCCTTCTGACACTTGAGCCAAGCTGGGTTGGGGTTTGTCACTTAAAACTGAAGTCATTCTAATATAGCAGATTCCAGAAGGCATTAAAAGATACACAGACTTGGAGGAAGGTAGCTGGGTTAAAAAAGACCTCAGGATGTCACATCAAAGATTTGAAGAAGAGTAGATCATATATAGAAACAGGAGCGCTCGTAGGAAGAAAACAGCTGGGGTTGCCAAAGAATCAAGTTTGGGACCTGTAGAGTTTGAGTGACAAGGGACATAGCCCATGAAAAAGCCCAAATATATCAGACCAAAATATGCATCTTTGACATAAAAATTGAGCTGAAGGGAAGTAAGAAGCAGTAAAATCAGAAAAGGTTCCCCTCTTTTAGCCTGAAAGGGTATAAAAATCTCTTTTTGCTGGAGACAGATTCTACTAGCCCAGAAATGTGCTAGAGGAATCTGCAAACAAACCTTACTCCATAGTTTCCTCCTGTAATACTTATTGTCGCACAGTTTGCTACCCTCAGAAGTCCCTGTTTTCCTAGCAAGTTTGTTCTTTATGGAAAATGCTATATAAGCTGGAATTCTAAGCACCTATTTTGAATTACTTTAAGTTTAGGTTTCTTCCATATGATGTGTGATGGATGTGTTGGGAAACTTTTTCTCTTCTTAACCTGTCTTTCTGTTATAGTGGTCTCAGTCAAGATCCCAAAAAGGATCAAGGGAACATTATGGTTCTTCTCCTGAACCCATAAGCATTCCTGAGATTCCGGGATGAGCCTAAATTACTGGTCCAGATTAGACATGTCAACCGAGGAGTGATTTGCATGAAATTGGGCTGGAAACCCATTAGAATTAGCTCCCTGAAAAACTGTAAAGAGGGCAAATGGCTGCACTTCAGGAGAATCCACTATTCATATTCAGCTGGGGGTAGTGATAGGGTGTGGCCCCCCACCCACACTGTCTCCTGTTTAAGATTGCAGGTTTCAAGGACAGGTAATGTTAAAATGGGAGAATGACCTTAGCTGGAATTTCCCTTCAGGGGGATGCAGGGGGAGGAAAGAAGTGTAACAGATTTCCTGGAAGGCGGGAAATCTTGGTTTGGATTCGATTCTAGGCGATTGGATTGGGATTCCAATATGGAGAGGAGATGGGAATCAGCCATCTTGTAAAGATGTGAGCCATGTGAGCTTGGCCAGGTGGCCACCGAGGGCCTGCAACCCTCGGTTGGCCCAGGCTGGCAGCATGTGTGCTGAAAGCAGTTAAGGAGTTTGCAGATTTGAACTCCGTGTTGGAGTTTTGCTGAGTTTAACTTGTGTCTCCGAGAGGCTGTGCAAAAGTTAGGCCTGAGAAGAAAGTGAACTTTGCTGGTTTGGCACCATGGAGTTCTTGCTACCTGAAGGTGACAAGGAGAAGACAGCGTGGAAGACAACGAGGAGCATTCAAAGGAACAAGTCTTCAAGCGTCTGGAGATGGACTCTGTCTGGACATTGGTAAGACGATTAAGACTGAGAGACTGAGGATTTTGGGGCAATCTGGGAAAGGACTTTGGACAATACTGAGAAAGGGTTTGGACAATATTGAAGTATTCTGAGTCTTACATGTTTCTTTTGTAGTTAATAGTGAAACAGGGTATATGAGACTTTCTGACTTTACTTAGCTGTTTACCCCTATCTGCTTGCTTCTTTCTCTAAAGCAGGCTACAAGCAGTTCCTTTGCAATTACCTTTAACCTTAACTGGATACTCTTATTTGCCTGCTACTCTCTACAAAGCAGGCTACACACTCTTCATTAGCATTTTCACTGATCACCTTTACCATTGATATGCAAAAGCCAGCTAACTGCTCTCTGCTTTCAGCTCCAAAAACTGCAGAAAAGAAAAACTTTAAAA
>PVHY01001116.1:94362-173919 GCA_004024945.1 Uropsilus gracilis | reverse complement strand
AGAGACAGAGACAGAGACAGAGACAGAGACAGAGACAGAGACAGAGGATGTCATGCTTCTCTGTACACTTGTTTGAATGTTTTACCAAATATGTTTCCATGTATTGCTCAGGGGAAATGAAGAGCATTTTGAGGGCCTTAAGTAAAGGATAAAATGGGGAGGTGGGGAAACCCGTCGCCTCCAAGTCTCCGCAGACTCCCACGTAGCCAGAGGTGAGGAGATCCCGCCCAGCTGAAGTGATTCCGCGGAGGGGCGGAGCTCTGCAGAGCCTTGAGGGAGGCGGCCCCCGGGGGCGGGGCCGCCGACTCCGGGCCGCACACTCCGCTCCCACCATGCCCTTATAAGGAGCGCCCCGCGTTGGGCTCGGGAATCCGGTTGCAATCCCTGCGGCTCAGCCCCGATCCCAGGCCCCTCCCTTGGGAATGGGGGCGGGGCGGGGCCTTCGCGGCGCGGCGGCGGGGCCGGAGCTTGTCGAAGTAAGACCAATAGGAGCGTTAACCAGCGTCTGAGAGACCCTGTCATTGGACACGGCGACATGGGGAGGCGGAGCGCCTGTGAGGCTGGTTACGCCAAGGGAAGCCCTGACTCGATAGTCGCGGTAGGAGTCTCTCAGCGGTTCGCCGGCCGCACCGTTTCCAGTTCTGTGTAGCCCGCGGTTCGCCGCCCCGCTAGCCGCCGCGATGCCGGTGTTTCATACTCGCACCATTGAGAGCATTCTGGAGCCAGTGGCGCAGCAGATATCGCACCTGGTGATCATGCACGAGGAGGGCGAGGTGGACGGCAAAGCTATTCCTGACCTCACCGCGCCCGTGGCCGCCGTGCAGGCAGCAGTCAGCAACCTCGTCCGGGTGAGCACGCTGGGCCTGAGGTGTGAAACGGGGGCGGAAGACATTCCAGGTGTCCGGGTCGGCCTCGCCGCCCCTTCTTCGCCAACTGGTTGCCTGTAGCGTTCTGCGAGGGCTTTGGAGCCAGATGGCCAAGGGTTCGAATTCTGACTCTATTGCACCATGACCTTGAGCGAGCCCCTGGACTACTCTGGTTCTCAGTTTCCTCATCTGTGAAGTGGGGACAATCATAATAATGCCTGCTTTGCAGTTCTGTTGAAAAGATTCAGCGAGATGGTATTTGTGAAGTGCCTAGCGCAGTTTATGGCCCACAGTAGGTGCTAAGTAAATAATAGTTGTTAGGGTATCTACTGTCTTTCCTTCAGCGTGCTGTCTGTCGGCTGACAACGTTGACAACCTTGCTCTAGCCTCCTTTATAACCTTCCCTAGTCTGGCCCTGGCTCTCCTACTGATACCGTTTTCAGTGATTTTTATCTGAGCCACGTTCTGCTTTATAACTTCTGCCTCACACCCTGAGACTTGCCTCACCCGCCAACAATCCCGCGTCAGGCCCTTTTGTCCACTTGTCTTTCTGGCCAGTCATTGGCCTCTGTCTCCTCCTCCCTTCCTGGGCATTCTAATTCTGCTTGCACCTCCTCGCTCTCAAACAGCGGGTAACTTCTTTATGCTGTAATTCATGACCACGAGTCCCTCTCACTTTCGTGTAGTCCAGCTGCTTTTCATATTCTTCCCTCTCGCAGAAATTACCACCTGGCTTTACCTGCTGTCAAGCTGCTTCCTTCCACTGGGGTCTTTCCAGACTCATGGGCCTTCCTCCTCAGCCCCTCCTCTTGGCAGGAAGTAAGATGGAGCTGCTGGGAGAGGCCTGTGGAATCTGGGATCTGCAGGCTCTTGCTGAAGGAAAAGATCAGGCGTCTATGCCCCAGTCCACAACTTTGTATGGTGGCCAAGTGGCCCTGCAGATTCCTGTAACCCACAGCTGTGACTAGTAACTGAGGTGATTCCTGGAGGAGGCAGAGCCCTCTTCTGAAATGGGAGAAAAGGGCTTTGATCAATCTTCTTATGCCCCTGGCTAATATCACACATTTCTTTTCCATCCTGGGTGAGTGACTCAGACTGCTGCTGCTGCTGTTTGTGAGGAACAACTCTGTAAAAAGTTCATACTGCTCCCCCACAGAGCTGTGTAAATAGTGTGTGTCAGGGTAGTTGGGAGTTTGGGAGGCAACTCTAAGTCTGGGTGGGGCTTAGGTTACTTATCTGATTAGAGCACTTTAATTCACTAGAGGCACTTCAGCTGAAAGTTTTCCTTAGGGTTTTCTTCAGGGGACCCCTGGACTGACTCAGGCACTTGAGGAGACTGGCAGCTAGGAAAACAGGAGGACACTACTGACCAAATTCCAGATCTGCCTTCTGTATAGATTTAGTAAAAACCTATTTCCTAAGAATAATGATGTGTTCAAAGTGTCTGGTTCTACATTGTTCTTTTTATAGTTCATTTAAATCTAAGAGTACATTCTTATGTAGTGTTGTCTAACATGGCTGCATTCCAGGTCTCCATTTCTCAACAAATAGGAAACAATGTAAAGAGACAAGGTAATACTGTCTCTCCATGGAGTACTTCAGGAAATGAAGTCTTAAAACCACATGCTGCACTTGGAACAGAGCTAGTATAGTTTAGGGTTTGATAATCTGGGTAGGTTATGTAGAAAAGTGTTATTTATTAGCTTCAATGCCATGATATAAAATTGAATGTTTGCTATATGTGGAGCTTTGTAATAAATCATTTGTTCCCAGGTTGGGGTGTGCATCAACAGTGGAACATTTTACAAATAAAGATGTCCAGCTCCCACCCTAGAGTTGTTGAGGAACATTCCTGGGGATAAGGTCAAAGTCTTTTTAGTTTTAATAGTCCCATGGGTGACGTGAGAGACACATACTCTTAGGAAAGCACTCTTAACACACTATGAGACATACAAAAGAAATAAAGTCAGTCATAAGCTGATAATAATTCATATAGTACATGCTTATCGTTGCCTCCAAAGTAAGAGACTAAGTTGGTGGTAAATATGAATTAGTGGAGAAAAAGTTTTAGGATTGTGTTGATATATAGCCAATCCAATCATGAACAAAGTTACTTGTCAATAAACTACTTCCAGGTTACAGCAGGATTGTCTTGATTAGCTTGGGAAGCAAGTTGAAGAAAAACGGGAGATGAAGTCAGCATATGACATGGACAGCTTAACCCAAGGTTTATTCTGTAAGATGAACAAAGTATTCTCAGGGATATTTGTGGCATATATATATTATATATATATTTGTGGCATATATATAAGCTATGTATATGTACATATATATATGTAGCTTACTATAGTGATGAATCTTATTCATTTGTCAAGTTCTGAACTAAGTTGTACCTGGGAAGCAGGCCTTGTTTGATATTTCTTTGTGTGTTCCCCAGTTCCTACCCTCACAACACATGGGATGACTCCATAAGTGTTGCTAAACAAAAGAAGGAATTATGGGAAGGAAGATAAATTAGGAGATTAAGATTGGTTGAAGAAAATGGAGGCCTAAACTTTGGGTGTGGTAGGAAACAGAAGAAAGGGTGAACTAGAAATATAGTGAAAGATTTACTAGAACTTCATAATGGAACTCTCAGGTGTTGGTAGGAAAAGGCATGGTTTTATTATAAAATAAGAAAACTGATTTTTGAACAAATACTCTGAAATTTTTATAGTTCAGTTTTCATTCAGTAACTTTTGGATGCTCTATCCTTACGCTTTTCTTTGGGAATTGCTTTCAGATTATGTTTTTATATATGTGAGATTAGTCTTTTATTTTGGTCAAGAAATTTTTATCTTAGTGAGCATTGATTAGCCTTCATACTTTTTTGTACCATTCTTGGGTCTAAGTAACTTTTAGATATGTCCAAAATTAAAATTTCTCAAATGAAGATAGTTTTCAGTGAACTTCTTAATTGCTGAGCAGTCATCCTCCTATCAAATAGATATTTCTTCAGAATTCCATTTAATGTCAAAGTAGTAAGTATGATACTGAGCAGTGTATGTATAATATTAAGTTTAAAGTTCTGAGTGGCCCAAGAAGTGAACTGCTGTGATGCTCCCATCAAAGGAGCATTCATGGAAGAGGAATCATTTGAGCTTACCTTAAAAACAGATGGGATTCGAACATGTTAGTGTAAGAAACATATTACAGGAGTAAATAACTCCCTGAACAAGGGCACAGAATTATGTAGACTCTGAGGACCAAATTTTAACTAAGGGGATCATAGGATAACTAATTTTTGGGATGCAAGACTCATTTGCATTTGTTATTTCAATATATTGTTAACAAAAGTAATCTGCTAATTTTATATACATAACATATCTGAGTCATCACTTTTACTTCATACTTAAAAGAGGGGGTAGGTTGTCTTTTTTTTTTAACTTGGGAGTCTCAATACTATCATTAAAAATAAAACAGCTTTGTTGAGATACAACTCATATACCCTACGGTTATGCATTTAATATATAGAACAATAGAGTGTTTTTTAGTTTACTAGCAGAATATACTAAATTCTGTGTGGCCATCATTGTAATATCTATTTAGGACGTTTTTATGCCCTTGGACACCTTATATCCATTAGCAGTTACTCATTCTCTCCCATCCTCAGGCAGCCAGCAGTTTACTGTTTTTGAGTTTGCTTATCCTGGACACTTCATATACAATGGGATCTTTTTTGTACCTGATTTGTTTTACTTCGCATATTTGCAAACTTCATCCATGATGTGTCAGATGTATCATAAGTCTGTGTGAGAGCTTCCAACCTTTTTAGAGTTGAATAATATTCCATTTTATTCCAGTAGTAAAACAAGGAGGTGAGCTAGGAGAGAGGATGGTGAGAAAGGGAAAAGTAGAGGAAGGGTACATTTAAGAAGTTCCAGGGATTGGAGTCAGTGAGCAGTGTCATAAAGCAAGAAATTTTAGTCTGCCTATTTTGTACCATTGTTTATAAATTTTCCTTTTTTACCATTGAAGTGGCCCATAGAAATCTGCTAGCTTTTGATGTGACCATACATCCATGCCA
Source organism: Uropsilus gracilis (assembly GCA_004024945.1). NCBI lineage: Eukaryota > Metazoa > Chordata > Mammalia > Eulipotyphla > Talpidae > Uropsilus > Uropsilus gracilis. The sequence goes on along the minus strand of PVHY01001116.1, from coordinate 168,987 downwards.
GTTTTACTAATGGAGTTTCAGATACTTTACTTTATCCACTCTGAGGGTATATGTTGTTAACCACTCCTTAGGATCATAAAATATGTTGGGAGTTTTTGTGGCCTTGACTTTATGGAGTCATTATATATATATATATATATGTTCTTTATATAATATAAAATACATATATATATAATTCTTTATAGGTTATAAAATACATTTAATATATCTCCTTATAACAATCCTTTTAGGTAGGTATTTTCTGTGGTCCCAGTTTTACAAATGAGGATCAGAGAAATTAAGTCAAATAATGATACAAATGAAGACCAGAGAAATTAAATCACCTGCCAAAAGTATGGAGATTGGACTCAAGCTCTATTTCTCTCACTCTGCATGCTCTGCTTCTCACTCCACCATTCTATGTCTACTTAGAGCAGAGTTGATAAATATCAGTGGAAATTTTCCAGTTAGAGTCAAAAACAGCAAGGATTCTCTTAGCAAGGATTGTCTTAGTCATATAGTTTCTGATTGTCTTAGACCTGGCAAGACAGTATGTTTTAAAGCCTGGTTTTGGCATGACTGGCTTTAAGGGCCTAAATGAAAAGGGTGATATGAAAGTGGGGTTGTGTTTTATGTTGACAATCATATTTGCAACTTTTCCTTTTATTAAAAAAAATTAGGTATTTATGCCTATAAACCCAATCGACTTTTTATAGTACATTTGACCATTTAGCTTTAAGCCTTGAAGCCTAATAGAATTAAATGTTATTTAAAGCAGGTTTGTATAATTTCTGTATTTAAATGTATTTGAAATAGTTTTTTAGATTCCTTAGGGAGCCATGAAGTTTCATTTGAAAAACTTTGTTTATCAGAAGCGATTTGAAGGATGAGTCAGATGTGAACTTTGTTCCAATAAAGTTTAACTTTTACTTATGTTAATCAGAAGATATTTGAGATTGTATGTTTTTATTACTGTTTAAAATTTTAATGGAATCCCAGTTTAATATCTGTTTACATCTATGTTTACATGGTGGAAAGTTGGGCTTTTCTAATGTTTGTTTTTTTTTTTTTTTTTGAGACTAGGTCTCCCTGTATTTGCCCGTGGAACCTCAGGCTCACATTACATGGGGTACCACACACTCAAGCAATTTCCAACCTCAGCTTCCCAGGTAGCTGGGATTACAGGCACGCGCCACCACGCCCAGCTATTTTTTTGGGACTCAGTCTCACTGCGTGTCCCCGGTGGGACTCAAACCGCGACCCTGGCTCCTGCAGGGGCTTCCTAGGCTGCCGTCTACAGGCATGCGCCACCTTGCCCAGCCTCTAATGTTTTATAAATAGCGCTGGTTTAGTTCTAAATGAAACTAAAAGTTAGAGTAAATGTCCATGATGTCAAATGCTGCATCATGAGGTGATTTCTCTTTGCAGTCCAGAGCAGGATGGTGTTAAGGCAACTACTTTTTTTTGATCTTGGGCTTATTTAGTCTTAAATATTTCAGGTAAATTTATTTTAAAAAGTGTTTTAGTCATTTTATATATTTAATTTTTGGTCATTTGCTTATGTATACAATGCTTATGTTTTATATATATCACAATTGAGAGGGTAACTGCTTTTAAAGAATTCTGACAACTTCCTGCTCCTATTGCACACAGAGGATGGGAGTAGGATGGAAGTAGAATGGGAATATTATTGGCTTCAGTCTACAGTCCAGTACTCTCTTGTGACAGTCTTAATACTTTGGTCAATGTGGTGGTTTTCAGTAGGAGGGACTATGTTTTCTCTGTTCACCCATTTGTTTCTAGTATCAGACTAGTTATAGGTGTGCAATGCAACTTTTTTTTTAACTAAATGAACTTACTTAGAAATCACTTTCTATGTACAAAATATTGTAATAAGAATTTTTGTGCAATGAATATTTTCCATGTCATCTTTCAGTTGTCTGGTGTAGTCAAATGTGAGCAGTCTGATTGTATTTATAATAGACTTTATCTGAAAGAAATAGAATATATATATATATATATACTAAGGAGGAGGAATGAATGGCTAACTGCCCATTGTTTGAGATAACAAAAGTGTTCAGGCTATTTTGGGTTGTGGTTCTCTCTTTCAGAGTCATTTCAACTATGCAGGCCACTTACTAAATTCATAACATGAGAATATGTTGCCTCCTATCTGAAAGTGGTATTGGGATTTTGCATTCTTTTTAAGTTGGGAGTGTCTTTTTTAAATTTAACAATTTAGACCAGGTGTTGATTTATTATTTCGAGCTCTACTGGTTACTGTGTAGTATCATACTATGACTCATGCATTCCTCATTAACAGATCTTTATTTTTTTGAACCATATGGCAGGAGACAAAGATATAATAAAGTTGGTATGCTTCCTTTTTGTTTCTGCCTGATATGGGTTCAGCCTTTACACTGAGCCTTATATCATGGTTGTGACAGTGGGGTATATTTTTACTTAATGAAGTAGCATTAGGGCAGACTCAAAAGAAGTAGCAGTTTTTAGTGAGCAGATGTCAGATTAGCTGGTATAACAGCAAGGAGTCTTTCTAGAATACCATGTGCTCAGAACTCCTCCTATCAGGTTGTATTTTCCATCAGTTTTCCCATTTGAATGGCACTAGAAGAAAACTTAAATTTCTGTCTTCATGTTTTAAACTTTCAGCCATCTCAGTGCTATGTGTTATATGTACTTCAGTGTGAGTTTAAGGGGAAAAGTTCAAATCTCTAATATGACTGAGACAGAGAAGAAAGTTGGTATACTGAAGGAATTTCTATTAGGCTTCTACCTGTGCTTCTATTCCTTGTACACTGGATCTGTAGAGTTCTTACATTGTGTGTTTTATTTTACTAGGCCGCATAGTTAGGTAAAATAAGTTTTGAATTACCTGTGTGGCTGCTTGTCTGTTTTTTCACTAAATTCAGCAGTTATTCAGTTTCCATTATGATTGGTTATGGAGTGGAATATTGTCTCACCTGTTTTTAACAATTTACAAAAAGGTTTATTAGGAAAGAAGTTGAGATTAATATATATAAGTAGGGAGTTTTTGTTCATTTGTTTATTTACCATAGAGTGTTTTATCCTTCATATATATCTGAAACTAATGCCATTAAATAATATACTATTAACAATCATTTTATGTAATGCTGAGCCTTCTAATCGTCTTTGAAAAAGAATTTTTCTGGTTGAAATTTCCAAATAAGATGTGTTTATTCACAATCTTCTCTTAGTGTTTCACAACCTTTTTTAGCCTGTTTCAACTTGATTTGTCTTTTCCTCTTTTTGCCCAAAACAAACTTACTAAACTTACTTGTGGTTTTCTTGATATAAGTACAAATTTAACTCTATATAGGAGTACTAGTGCTCATCTTTTTCATCTTAAAAAAATTTTAGTTCACTATCCTGCTCAAGAGTTTGAGAAGAAAAGTGATTTAAATTCCCACATCCCAAGTTTTTCTCTGTCATGTGTTGTTTAGGGAGCCATACTCTACTTAGTAAAAATGTTGTTTCAGTAAGTGCAGAATGAAATAACTTTAAAATAATGGGATAGATCCTAAAAGAACTAATCTTGGCATAATTGTTAATGATATGGGATCTTTAAATTGATTGAATCTGTATGAGAATGTGCATTATGCCATTTACTTAGGTTGTGATTTAATGAATAAAAATAAATAAATGCAAAAAAAAGAATATGCATGATGTGCCGACAAAGGGACAGTGTATGATAGAATAATGGATACAAGGGGCACTTGTAGAATTAGACGTATGAAATTGGGGGTTCATTGCCTTCTTTCTAATCCCTTGATAAAAACTTCTGTGGGTTTTGTGTCCTTGCTTGCTAGTTCACTTGTCTTTAGGTGGCTGATTTGATTGTAATTTTCCTTTTCCCTCCTTCCCAACTTCCCTAAGGTGTCTTCCTTTAAATTGCTGAATTTTGGAAGGTAAGAACTTTATTTTATTCTTGATAATCTTGTTGTGCTTATTGTATTCTTTCATTGATGATATTCTTTAGATAAGTATTTTGTACTTGATAATTACTGTATCCACTAGTCATCTTAGGCTATTTCATTGTGGTGAGAATAGCTCCCTATCTCACTATCTCTTGCCTTCTTTGGAAGGTGTGGTCTCTTTTCCTGTCTTCAAGTGTTGCTATTTACAAATGCCTGTATAACCAAAGAGAGAAAGAAAAAGATTCATAAATGACGTTATAGTGTATTGGTTAGACATTTAGACTGCATAGCTTACAAAAAATTCCCTCGCTTCAATCAGGTCAACTCATTGGAGTGGTTTGAGTATGGTGTATGTGTATGTATACAGGGTAAGAGGTAGTGAATCTTAGAACTAAAGTTGTTTTGCAAATATTGTAAAGTTGCATAAAATAGAGTCTTTTGGCCCTTAGAGAATTTCCTACTGGTAAAATTTCCAGTTGAATGACTTTTAAAGGGAAAGTAGTTGCATTTCACTGCAGTTCTTACCACAACTGGCCACAATCCAAATCAAAGTCATTCCTTCTTTTGAAATTCCTTATTCTCAAGAGTAAACTTTCTGTGAAGAAATGGCAGATTTGTTCTTAGAGTTGAGAGTTGAGGGACCTCTAATCTAGTTTCCTTATATTTCTAGCCTTCTGTCTCTACCCCATATTTGTAGAACTGACTAATTTCTTGTTTGTGAGACAGGTAACATGTTTGTATTCATACAACCAAAGTAGAAAAGGATATTTGGAAGGATGAATAAATCTTATATAGAAAAAATATAGATTAGTAACACCAGTTTATTATCGTACAGCTGTTTATTCCAAATTGCAAAATTAGATATTGAACTCTAGCCTACACATTGTTAGCTGTTTTGAAAGAGAATAGGGTGTATAAAATACAGTCTTCAAGTTGTGAAAATGTGGGTATTTCATCTTATAAAAGATTGATCTTAGCCACATCTTCTTCATCAATGAAATGATTGAAGAATTTGATTCTTCAGTCGGAAGGCTTGTGTGCCAGAATACATACAGTTTGTATTCGTTGGAGCCATGAAGAATGTGAGTGGGTCAGTGGCAGAGTGAGCAGGTGGTGTGACCCATAATTAGGAATTAACCCCTGAGTATTGGCCTCAGCTGCCCCTTTCTAGTGGTGCCCCCGACCATGCTGGGCTTTCATTTCCTCCACAGCACACTTTGTTGAGTTTTTATCCTAAATGCGTGTTGAATTTTTTCGTATACTCTATACACATACATTGAAATCATATGGTTTTCATCATTCCCTTGTTTGATGTGGTATGTATCATGTTTGCACACATTGAATCATCCTTGCAATCCTGGAATAAACCCCACTTGATCATGGTGTCTGATCCTTTGACTATATTACTGAATTCAACTTGCCTAATATATTGTTCAGAATTTTTGTATCTGTGTTCAGAAGAAATATTGTTCTATAATTTTTTTGTGTGTGTGGTTTCCTTATCTAGTTTTGGAATTAGAATGATGCTGACCTTTTAACATGAGTTTGGGGAATGTTTCCTTTTCTTAAGTGTTGGGAGTTTGAAGAGGATAGATAACATCTTTCAATATTTGGTAGATTATTGATTACTTATTCAGTCTCCTTACTAGTAATTGTTCTATTCATTATTTCTGTTTCCTCACGATTCAATCTTGGAAGACTGGATGTTTATAGGAATTTTATTATTTCTTATAACTTGGTCAGTTTGTTCATGCATAATTGTTTGTAGTCCTTCATGATACTTTGTATTTCTGTGGTAGCAGTTATAACTTCTATAACTTCTCTTTTATTTATGTTTTTTTTTTTTAATCTCTTGTTTTTTCTTGGTGAGTTTAGCTAAGTGTTTTTTTTTAAAATCTTATGTTTTCAAAGAACCAAGTTCTTAATTTCATTGATTTTTTTTGTCTTTTCAGTCTCTCTTTCTGCTTTGATCTTTATCGTTTCTTTCCTTCTATTAACTTTGGGTTTTATTCTTTATCTGATTCATTTACATGTAAAGCTAGGTTTATTTAAAATTTTTTTCTTGAGGTATACCATATCACTAAGAATATCCCTCTTAGAACAGCTTTTGCTGCCTCGTAGATTTTGGGATCTTGGATTTCCATTTTCATTTGTCTTAAGATCATTCTCATTTCTTCTATGGTTTTTTAAATAAATTCAGTAGTTGCTAGTAGCATGTTGTACTTTCTACATATTTGTGATTTTTCTTTCAATTTTTATTCTTATAATTGATTTCTAGTTTCATCCCATTGTGTTAAGAAAAGATTATTGCCACGATTTCAATCTTCCTGAGTTTGTTGAAACTTTTATTATGGCCTAACATATGACCTGTAATGGAAACTGCTTATGTGCACTTAAGAAGAATGTGTATATGGATGGATAAAATGTTTATTATGTATTTTTTAATTTCACCTGGTCTAATATGTCATTTAAGACTGATGCTTCCTTTTTCATTTTCTGTCTGGAATATCTGTCCAGATGTAAGTGTGGTATTAATGTCTTCTATTATTACTGTACTGATATTTGTTTCTACCTGAGGTCTTTTAATATTTTCATAATATGTTTAGACTCTCCTATGTTGGGTACATAAAGATTTATAGCTGTTAGGCCGGGCACGGTGGCTCATGCCTGTAAGCTTCAGCCTGTGAAGCGGCGGGGGATTGGTTGGGTCTGTGGTACCCTGGGCAATGAGAGCCTGCTGTTCCACGGGCAAAAATAGCGAGACCTAGTCACAAACACACACACACACACACACACACACACGCATGCACACACACAGATTTACAACTGTTACATCCTCTTTTATTGGTCCCTTTGTCATTATGTAATGTCCTTTCTCTCTCTCTCTCTCTCTCTCTCATACACACACACACACACACACAAAGATTTACAGCTGTTACATCCTCTTTTATTGGTCCCTTTGTCATTATGTAATGTCCTTTGTCTTTCATGGTAGCCATACTTTTTAAGTATGCTATTCTAGCCTTTTAAGTTTCCATTTGCAGAGAATATTTTTTATCCTTTTGTTTTTTAGCCTATCTTTACATCCGAAGTGAGTCTCTTGTAATCAGCATATGAATGAATGGAGGTAATTGGAAATTTTAGTCCATTTACATTTAAGGCAATTATTGATAGGTATGAACTTACCACCATTTTGTTAACCGTTTTCTGGTTGTTTTGTATTTTCTTTTTTTTTTTTCTTTTCTTGCTCTTTTTCCTTGTGGTTTGATGAGTTTTTTTTTGTGTCATTTTTAGTTTTCCTTCTCATTTTTTGTGTATCTACCATAGATTTTTACTTTTTGTGCTTTTGTCTCCTGCCCTGTGAAGTGTCCTGGGGGTAGCAGCTTGCCAACAACTGTCTTTCCAGTTGTTATATAGCCCAGAAGCACAAAACCCCTCATCAGGGCAAGGAAATCAAAAGGTATCACTTGTTGGACTGTCTACACCCAAAAATTTAGTTATGCCACATGCAAACATAAGGGACAGGGCATGGCAAGCTTTAATTTGACTGTTTCACTGGCTTTAACCCTCCATACTCCTGCCTTTCTCAGTTTGTCATTGGACTGCCACTTTTGTGCAGGTCTATTTACCAGTAAGGGGTGGCACAGGAGGGGGGTTTTGGGAGGTGCAGAATGTAAGAATGGCACCACCAGTGTCTCTGTCTGCAGAGAAAGTGCAGTTACCCCAGGATCAGCATATGAATCGCCTTCACACACACATCTCTGGCACTTTTCAAACTGCTGCCCCTTCTGGTTCTGGGAATACTCTGTATGTAGGCACTTTTTTTTAATAAAAAAGAGTTTCTCAGTGCGCCACAACCCCTTGGTCTGTGGGTTAATATATGCCTTCTTGGTTTTCAAAGCTAGATATTTTAGAGCCTACACCCATGTGGTGCACAAATTCCTTACTTCTTGAGGAAAAGTTCAGTGCTTGTGAGATTTTTTTATTTTTTATTTTTATTTTTTGGTGCATGAAGACACCAGGGCTGAGTTAAGGGGATTGTGATTCTTGGTAAGATCTCTCTTACCCACCTGATGTGGCCCTTCTATCCTCTGTTGTAGAGAAACAGTGTACATGGTTCAACAGTTCTTTTTTGGTGTTTTCATGGAAGGAGAGAAATTAAGGTCTTCCTTTACCACTATCTTACCTCTGAATCTCCAATGGAGATTGTACATAGGTGACATTGGGGAAATTAGTTTCTCGTGGTTGTCCTCTATAGCCAGAGCTAATCATAGTATCTGCTCATAGTGTATTATTTATTGTCAGGATTAATGAGTTCATAAAAATGTTTCAGTGTATACCTGACACATGACTAAGCATTCAATGACTGTCAGATATATTGATATAATTTTCTGTGATTTTTAAGTTATATTTTAAATGTTAATTTAATGAAAACAGTGTTGATTTTTTAAAAAAAATGTCTAGACATAACTTCTTTTATTCAGCAAGGCAAAGTGCCAGTTGAAGCTTTCAGTGGAATTCCATATGTTGTGAAAAGTACAGTTTTACCAACTGTTGGGAAAATATCACTTACAGTTTAGGTACTTAAGCCTCTGATTGCCATTTTCCACTGATTAAAATCAAACATCTGAATTTTTAATTCATAGGTCTTTTATTTGGAGCTAAAGTGAATGGAAAAGTGTCTCTCTCATTCTTTTCGTTAGAAGCAAGAGTTGTGTCTTGCTTGGGATTTTATCCCAAACACTGTCCTATTTTCTTACAAAGAGGAAAAAGTCAGGCCCTTCACTAAAAATAAGATGAAATCAGCCTTTTAGTTAAGAGTTGAGAAGTGTAATTGTTATTTTGAAAGTCAAATTAATTTAATAATAATTACTTAATGAGGACATGCTATACCAGGTACTAGATGAGCATAATACCTCTTGCCTGAAAGGAGGACTACAATCTCAGTCAAGCGTTCTCCTCAGTAATATAAAAATCATAAAATATTTCTATTTCCATCTTTCCCTTACAAAGTTGTCTAAGATTTTGTTACTTTCTTTTTCACCCCATCAATTGGACACCATTGTTGCCGTGTGTGTGTGTGTGTGTGTGTGTGTGTGTGTGTGTGTGTGTGTTTCCCATTTACCCTCATGTTTACAGTTTTCTCTGAGAGGTAAGAGAGGTGATGAACAGACCTTCTTCTAGGCACATTTCCCTTCTTCCTGAAATCCATCCTTCACTAGTACTTTTGGTTGAGTCTTTGGGCAGTACACCGAAAGTTTTCCTTTGTTTGGAAATATCTTTGTCTTTTCTTCTGAATGGTAATTATTTTTGTGATACAGATCTCTTAGTGATTTCCCCAGCATTTTGAAGACATTGTGTTTTCTACATTAAAAGAAGCCATTATTTTTGCTGTAGATTGTGATTTTTTTTCTCCCTGGGATTATTTCTCTTTCTTGGGGTTTTTTTGCTTCCCTGATTTTAAAGGTTAATTTCTTGTATCAAACCTAAAATGTTTTTAGCCATTGTTTGTTTGAAGTTTTGCCTCTATCCTCATTTTTTTATTTCCTTTTGGAAATGTAAGTGAACTGTGGACTTTTTCACTCTATCCTCCACATCTTAACAATTCATATTTTCCATTTGGTAATATCTCTAACTCTTCCAATTTGCTATTTCTCATGCAGCTGTGTCTAATAGGTCATTTAATATATTCATCCCCAGAGATTTTAATTTAAATGAGAGCATTTTTTAGCTCTAGAATTCTGTTTGTGTCTTTTTAATATCCTAGCAGTTTTAATAGTCTCTTGTTCTTTCATCATATTTAAAGTACTTTTTTAATCCTCATTTTTTGGTTTGATAAAAAGCATCTTGGAATATAGAATCTATAAAGAACTTAGTATCAGAATGAGAATAGAAAGGCACTTTTAAAATCTGGTGAAATGCCAGGATAATGTTAACTGTCTGGAGACTGTAGAATTTTCTGATTCTTTTTTGTTTTTAATTACCATTTTAACTGTGTCTAAGTATACAGTTTATGGTATCATATATATTCATTTTGTTGAGTAGCCATTCCTGTTGTATCTTCAGAAACTTCATTTTCCCCAGCTGAAACTCTGTCAATTGTATTTTTCCACTTCCCTCTCCCCTGAACCCCTGGAAACTGCTATTTTACTTTCTGTCTATGAATTTGACTTATTGCTTCTTGGCTTTTTGGCTAAGAGCGAGTGAATTTGACATATCTAGATACTACATATAAGTGAAATCATAGAGTATTTGTTCCTCTGTGACTGATTTCAGTAAGTATAATGTCTTCAAGTTTCATCTGTGTTGTCGCATGTGTCAGAATTTCCTTCTTTTTAAAGACTGAGTAATAATGCAATAATAATAGTACATATATGTATCACATTTTGTTTATCGGTTCTCTGTCAGTGGCCTTAGGTTGCTTCTACCTTGTAAATATTGTGAATAATGCTGCTATTTTATCATACTTTTAGTGCCTGCTGAGGCCTGGACTCTGCCCTTGAGGGGTAGAAACTTCTGATGAACTCATGTAGGACTGTGAACCCAACCTCTGATGCCAAGGAGCAAACATGTAATCAACATAGGACAAAGTCTCTTTTGTAGAGTATGGTAGAAAGACAGAGCTAGGAGTTCATTCTGTCCTATAGATGCAGTGTTTGTTTTTTCTTTTTAAAATTATTTAAAATTTATCTTATTACACCTTTAGTCATCTTTTTTTTTTTTTTTTTGAGACTAGGTCTCGCTGCTTTTGCCCGTGGAACTGCAGGCTTTCGTTGCCCGGGGTACCACAGACTCAAGCAATCACCAGCCTCAGCTTCCCAGCTGGGATTACAGGCATGTGCCACCACATCCAGCTTGTTTTTTGGAACTAGGTCTCGCTACGGGCCCCAGGTAGGACTTGAACTGTGATCCCTAGTCCTGGCCGCTTCATAGGCTGAAGCTTATAGGCACGAGCCACCATGCCCGGCCCGGTCATCTTTGTGTAATTATTGTTCCCCTTAGGCGTGGCTTTCCCACCAGTAGTCCATGCACATTTCACCTCCGGCTCCGACCACTCCAACTCCTCTCTCACTGCAAGTTGATCATGATCAACCCACTGGCCTCATTTTTTTCCTGGAACCTTACCCTATTCCTGGGTGAGGACCTATGCTCCTGGACCATAGCACATCAGGCTGCTTAGATTCCTGGAGCAACCGGGAGGCAGGTAGCAAGGCAGGGTACTTCAGGAAACTCTTCTAGGGCTCGTGTAAAGTAGTTCTCTGGACTCCATTGATTTTGGAACTTCCTGTGATATAGAAGACTCCTGTTTTCTATATGCAAAGATATTGCTGCAAAGATACAAGAGTATAAATACATAGTTAAGGATTGGGCAAGCTTTAGAATGACTACTAAGGTAAATTGTGCTAGTTTGTGTGGGGACTTTTATGCCATTAACCAGTTGGGAAAAAAAAACAAAAAAACACAACAACCCAACTTCAATCTTTGACTAAGTAAAAATTACCTAGTTCAAAATTGAAAAGTTTAAAAAGGCCCATAGTGAATAGTGTTACTCTCACTCTGAACTCCAGCTTTCAGTTACATAATAGTCCATTGATAGTTATAATGTACCTTAATTAGTTTTTTTATAGAAGAATCTTAGGTTGTGATCTCTTGCTATTTCAGACATTGTGACAGTGAATGCACATATGTCATTTTATACATGTGCAAGTATGTTTATAGAATAACTCCTAAAAGAGGGGAACATTCTAAATAGTGGATATTAGGCAACAGAAAGATTTTAAACTGAGGTCCAAAGCTGGGCATGGTGGTGCGTGCCTGTAAGCACCAGCCTATGGAGCACAGCTGGGACTGGGGATCACGGTTTGAGTTCCTCCAGGGGCAACATAGTGAGACCTAGTTCCAAAAAAAATAGCTGGGTGTGGTGATGGTGACCTGCGCCTGTAATCCCAGCTAACTGGGAAACTGAGGTTGGGGATTGCTTGAGTCTGTGGTATCCCGGGCCTGTGGTTTCACCGGCAAAAAATAATGAGACCTAGTCGAATGGATGGATGGATGGATGGATGGATGGATGGATGGATGGATGGATGGATGGATGGATGGATGGATGGATGGATGGATGGGTGGGTGGGTGGGTGGATGGGTGGGTGGGTGGGTGGAAAACTGAGGTCTAATGTAGGTGATTTTCGGTTTTGATAAGATGATCCTGGTAGTGAGGAAGATAAATCATAGAATGACACACAGGAGTTTTGAGTATCATGCATCCATGAGGTGTAGTGAAGGCTGCCTTCAAGCTGGGAAGAGGAACATAAATAAAAAGGCAGCCTCTTTGTTACTTAATTTAAATTTGGATTCATATATTCTCAGTTTCAAAAATGCATCAGTGTAACAAAAGAGATTTGAAAATTACTGATTTTTTTAATCCTCAGGGCAACCTGTGAATATTAGATCCATTTTACAGGTGAGGAAACTAAGACCTGAAGAGACTTGAACTAGTAAATGGCAGCACTAGAGTTCAGATATTTTTAATATGCAAATAATTTACCCTGAACGTAAGATAGAAAACCTAGAATTTTTATCATATCAAAGAGCTATCAGCAGTTATTTTATTAAAGTTATAACATAAATCATGCTCTTATCTTTTTTAGCTTATATGGAAGAAATAAATTTAATGAAGTAACCAGTAGCATGGATCCATTTAAAATGATTTTGAAAGAAAACAAACAAAGCAAAAAAAGTTATAGGGAGTTCTTAAAGGAAAGTTATAATACTTGCCCTTGATGTCAGAGGTTTTGTGTTTTTGTTTTTCTTAAACACTCCAAAGTGTTCTTACCTGGTGTGAACATTTATCTGTGCTGTTAAATTGTTATGCAAAAAACAGTAGGGTTATATATTTAGAATGATCCCATTTTTATGGGCCTATATATGGAAGATCATCTATCAAAATGTGGTGGGATTTCAGGTTTAAATTTTTTGTTCTTGTCATAATTCATGTGTTTCCCCTAATAATGAACATGTATTACTTTTGAAGTAAAATAAGTCCAATATATCCCACATCCTCTTGTTATTTATGCTAGTCTTGCTGCCTGGAATTACCCTTCCTCTCTGGTTAAAATGGACCCAGCACTGATGTCACTTTTCTATATGAACTCCTTCTAGGCTTCTCAGTTGAAATTGATCTCTCTTGTTACTGTGTGTGCATTATGCTTCCCCATGTTTCTTATATTGTGACTTAGAACTACTCTGTGCACATGTCTGATGGTACTCCTTCTGCCTCCAACCTCACCTAGCTTCCAAATTTGAACTCTAGAAGGCATGTAGAGCTCCCTTCTTGTGGGATTACTCATATTTGGTAGGTACTCTTATGTTGAATTTGCAGCACAGCAGTTTTTTTTTTCCTCCATCAGAACAAGACAAGGTAGATGAAAATTCTGAGTCATAGCAGAATGATTTAACATTTTGAGAGGAGTGATACATCTGTGTACACCAGATGAATACTCTTTCCTAATTTGAAAAGGCTGCTGAAAATTCTCTGGAGTAAAAGGAGCCATAAATAAATAAACATCATCTCTAAAACTGCCGTATTTATTGCACCTCTAAAATCAAAACATGAATGCTTCATTTTACCTGATATAAACCAGAAAAATCTTGTCTTTGATTCTGGAAGCTCCAACTTGGACTATTTATTCTAAAATTCCTATGAAAAGGCAAATTCCTCAATTAGTCTACTACAGCCTGATGGCGCTAAGGAATGGGAATGTAAAATCTCCTATTCCCCCTTCTCTGGAAATTGACCTCTTTTATTTTGTTGGCTAGAGAAAACCTTTTCTCTTACTTTTTTCAAGTAATTTGTTTCTCTTTCCTTCCATATATTTTTTAATTCTTTCTTGAAGCTATAACCTGAACTTACAATTTTTATATTCTCGCTCTCATCTTTTAGAAGTTATCTGTTAAATCTCTCCCATCCATCACTGCTGAGTGCTCAGTGAGTTTTCTAAGTGTAACTTTGATCTCAATACTTTTTGCTTAAAAAGCTTTGCCTCTTCCATTGCCTTGTAAATTAATCTAAATTTCTTTTTCTAGTTCTTGTGGGTTGCAATACTCTACCCCCTGTCTGTTCTTGTCTGTGGAGTGAATAAGTCAGCAGACTGCTGTCTGTGAGCAAGATTTGGCACTGCCCAGGTGCTAGTAATATTGCTTACTTTTTTTTTTTAAGGTTTGGGGGGAAAATTAAAAGAAAAAGAGCATTTTGTATCACATGAAATTACACGAAAATTTCAATATCCATAAAAAATCTTTATTGGGATTCAGTCATGTCCATTCATTTACATATTTTTCTGTCACTGCTTTCACACTACAGTAGTGTTGAGAGATTGTGACAGACCACATGACCCACAAAATCTAAAATATTTACTGTCTGCGCCTTCATAGAAAAAGTTTTAACTTGGACTTATAGATTTATAAAGTTAGAAATAGCCCTAGAGATGTCCTGATCCAACACTTTTTTAAAATGACAAATTATACTTTCAGACACCGTCAACAATATCTGTAAGCAGTTTTTTGGTAGTGGAAAAGATAAAATCAGAATTTATTGCTGGTCCTTCCATACCTTAGGGCTCCTCCCACAAAACCTGTACTAGCCCAGTGACACTTTTAGTGTCTCTTTGGCAAACTTTAGTTCTCACTTCTGCTTTTGTGTACATTCTGCATGTCCTTCCATCTGAGATAACCAATTCCCTCCAGAAATTATATCCATATTTTAAAGGTCAACTATAATATTGAATGAAGATTGCCTTCATCTCAGCAACTGGTTGAGCTCTCTGTCTGCAAACCCATAGTAGGGCTTTTAGATTTTCCTGTGGGCATTTACCAGAGTCATCTATGTAGTCCTGATGCTATTCCAGGTGATATACTCCTTAAGTGTGCATATTTGTACCACCTGAAGTATCACCTGTATATTGCCTTACACACATCAAAATAGATAAACATTTAAAAAATTCATTAAAAAAAATTGGTTTGGAGTTATTTTTCCCTAGGGACTATGTTACAAATGCTGGTTATATGCCCAGGCTTATCTGTAAAAGCTGAGGTATAATTGGAATTCTGCACATTTTTTAAACTAAAACTATTAAGAAAAAAATGCACCTGCAATTCTAGATATTAAAACAGAAAAAATAATTATAATTCTGTAGAATAATAGCACTTTGAGAAAAGCAGCTTTGGTTTTCTTAATGAGGAAGAAGATGAAGACTGTTTTGATGCTGGTGGGGCTTCTAGGGTACTTTAAGGAACTAAACATTTATAGTGCAGAGACATCCTCCATTTAGTAATACTTTATAATGATATACAAAACACATTCACTTATTATTTCCTTATTATTGTATGAAACATAGGACGGGTGGTAGAGCTGACATCATTTTACTTAGCAGTAGTTAACTTTTTTCATGTTTTTACCATGATTTTGAAAATGACTTGCTAGTCACTTTTTTTAGGATCATAGAGTATTAGCCTATAGGCATATTGAAGAAAGAGTGAAAATAATGTTAAACAGCTTAACAATACCCACAGCCCTTGGACCAACT
Organism: Uropsilus gracilis; assembly: GCA_004024945.1. Classification (NCBI taxonomy): domain Eukaryota; kingdom Metazoa; phylum Chordata; class Mammalia; order Eulipotyphla; family Talpidae; genus Uropsilus; species Uropsilus gracilis. Next base: position 153,473 of record PVHY01001116.1, on the reverse strand, counting down.
AGAAAGAATGAAAATAAAAGATAAAAATTTGTTGAGCTAATTATGGAAGAATAGAAGGAACCAGAAAGTGGTTTAAGGGTATATGTGGGCAGATGTGAAAATGGCAAAATTAAATGTTTATTTTGTTTTCATTCACAGTCATTTTTCTGATTTTGATTGGCATTTATTTTCTGAGCACTTAGCAGTTGCTGCATGTCATGGCCATGAGGGAAAAAGTCTTGACCCTACCACTAAGGAATTTGTTCTCCAACTGAAGCACCTACTAAAGGTTACATTCAGATCATACAGTGAACTTTTCCTTCCCACCAGTATTTATGACTATATGATGGTTATTTAATTATGAAACTAGTGGGACTAATACTGAGTTCCTATTTAAGTATATCTTAGTAGCGCCTCTCCCCTGTTGGAAAAACTAAAGGAGATTAAGTGAAAACTAGTTCTTATATTTTCCCATAATTATTGCTTGATTTCCTTTCACTAAATGCGTAACTAATGGGTAAGAATTAGATAACTAATGGGAACTTTATGTTATGTCACATTTACCTAATGTATGCTTGGAACCAAAATGGGAATGGAGTGTAGGAAATAGTGTTATCATTTTTAACATCTTGCAAAGATGTTAATTATTAATTTCTTAATGACCCTTCAAATACAGAAATTGAAGCCAAATGGCTTGGATGCAAATTCAGGTCTGTGATTTTCTTTGAGAACTTATCTCTGAACCTCATTTCTAAAGTGAAGATTTTGGATTAAATTACCAAAGTCTTTTTCACTTTTTTTTTTCTATGAAACGAATAGCAGGAACTCATCTTGTGTTTTTAGAGTTGGGGAGAATGTGGGAGTGGAGAGAAGCTCTCTGTGCTGATAACCTGCTTTATTGTTAAATTGATCTCAGTCTAGAGCGTAAGTGTAAGAGCGTGTGAAGTCTACAGAAGAATCCTGAATTCAGGGGGAGAATAAAGTATTTGCAAACTGGAAGCCTGCCCAAAGTATCTTCACAAATAGGGATCTGGTGAGCATGGCTGTTCCGCTAACATTTATCTAGCCTTAATTGATACACTCAGTCTCATGTTAGGTTAGAATAAACAGCAGCTGCCAGGGCAGCTTAACACTAGTTCTAAGGAAAGTGTATTCATCAAGTGAGCTTGCTTGACATTAGAATTTGCCGCTTACATGAGTTATACACTGTGTAGCCCATTTGATTGTGTTGTCATAGATGCAAATTTAAATTAACTTTTTGGCAGTTTGTCAAAATTTGAATCATTTAGGCACTTTGCAGTTTCTTATTGCTTTATAGATTGTTATTGACCAAGAATATTGTTGATACATTTTTAGAATTTTAGTCTGTTTTCTCATTTTGAAAGCGATATATATAGATAGATCTATCTATCTATATCTATCTATCTATCTATCTATCTATCTATCTATCTATCTATCTATCTATCTATCTATCTATCTATCTATCTATCTATCTATCTATCTATCTATCTATCTATCTATCTATCTATCTAGTGTAGGAAGTACAGAAAAAGATTAAGAAAATAAAATCTTGAATTTCTACTTTCCATGTTGTGTTTTCTTCCAGTTGTATATGTGTAAGGGGAGTGATACAGTCAGGGCATAGGTAAAATATCACATGACACTTTTATGGTATTAGGTACTTTACCTAATGCGTTATACAGAAGAAAGACACTTTTTTTTTTTTTTTGAGTGAAATAAGGTGCATAGACTCAGGTGCAGGTGCCTGCAGGGTTAAATAATAAGTGAATTAAGTTTTAACAGAACACTAGGGAGTGCTAGGGACTGTGGTAAACTGAAGAAAAAAAATGCAGGCCCTGATTGAAAGCTGCTGCTGTCTCAATTTATTGTTACCATATGGGAACAGCGACTAGTGTTACAAGATCTTTTTGATTTTCAATAAAATCTGGAAATCTATGTTTATTTTTGATGTGAAATTTCCCATTAAAAAAAATTGCTATGCAGGCCAAACAAAATAGTTCTGTGGATTACACTTGGCCTATACACTGCCATTTTGTCATTCCTAGTATAAATACTTCTCAGTCTTTCTCATAGCTCTTATAAGAAGGGCACTTTTAATAAAAGAAATATTTAGAGAGGTGTTGGATGAGGAATTTCTGGAAGTGGTTTTAAAAACTTTTCACTCTATATAGATAATGAGAGACTTTCCTAGTATAGGAATGATTAACCCAGATACCATGGGACAAGGTGGTGACATAAATGAGTGAAATGGCCTGGATGTTAAAATTCTACGAAGTGATGCAGAGTATATTATCCATATGGAACTTTTGGGTCTCAGAAACTGTTTCCTTGCTGGAATGCAAATCTAATGTGACCAAATATTTCAAAAAATGATAAAAAATGTGAATCTTTTTGAAATTTCTTGATCTAAAACAAAATTAAGTTTTATTTGGACCAAACAGAACTACATTAGCCCAAATTCTGCTCAAAGGCCACTTGCTTGCAATTTGTGGTCTGGGTCATATTTCCCTAAGTATGTGCTACAAATCCTAATTCCGCCATAGGTTAATACATGCTAAGAAATGAAAGAATTCTTGGTCAAAGGAATTTGGAAAATGGTGGAATAAACAAAAACAGATTTCCTAACATTCTAGGGACTAAAAAATAGGCCCCAATCCAGAGATGCCACTAAGGTGAGCGAAGCGCTCTCATCTCCCATTTGGGGGGAAAAAGCCACAGAGAAGGGGATGCAGCCCCAGGCCAGAACTGTAACCGATAAGATTGGAGAGGAGCTGGACAAACCTCCTACTGGTATCTGCCTCCACCGTGGAATCCCTGTAACACCATTGGCTGAGAGGGCATCCCCACGCCAGAGGCCAGAACTGAGAGGCTTGGAAGCAGCACCACTAGACAGACACCAGAATGGAGGAGGCAGCCAGCTTGAACGAGGAGGCCCAAATCCCAGAGACTGACCACACAGGTCTAGAGAAAAGGAAGTTATCAACTTCACAATGGAAAATACCACAATAAAGGAACCTAATCTATGCCACACACCTGCCCTATAAGAGGTCCCAAATGAGCTTTTTACTGGCTACTCACCTCAGAGTTATTCTTAGAAATTTAAACAGCATGGACCAACAAGTCACAGGAGCTCAGGTCCTCACCAGGAAAAGAACATTTACCAGATAAAGGAAGAGACCAATGGCCCAAACAATGACCAAGTGAACAACTTCATCAACCAACAGTTTGCAGAGAGAAGGGAGTGGGAGTGACCAGAAGGGGTGTGGTGGGAGGCGAGTAGAGAGGGAGGGCCATATGTAAGGAGATGAGTAATTGCACAAATGTAACCAGGGTTGTAAGAAAACAATAAAAATTAGGAAATCTGTTTTTTTTAAACTGAAGGTTATCTTAGATTTTTAAAATATACTAATATTTAAATATACTAATGTTTTAAAATATGCTAATATTTAAAATATACTAATATAATGGGACATTCCTAAGAAGATAGCCATTTATTACCACACCAATCCCGCTTATCTCTGAGGAAGAGGTGGTTTACTCCTGCTAATGGTTAGTTTTTCTACTTGTGCTCCAGAATCTATACTTGACTCTTCAGTGACGTTGCTTCATAATCAATGATTCCTACCTCCAAAAAAAAAATATAAAAGTGATCAGTAAACACATAAAAAGATGTTCAATATCATTAGCACTGTGGGATATAAAAATCAAAGCCACAGCCAGATATCATACACACTAGGGTAGTTACTATAAAAAAGACAATAGCAGGCATAACCCAAGAATGTGGAGAAATTGGAACTCTTGTACATTGCTGGTAGGAATGTTAAAAGGTGCAGCCTCTATGAAAAATAGTTTGGCATCTCCTGAAGTGGTTCAACAGAGTTACTGTATGATCCAGCAGTTCTTCCCTTAGATACAGACTCATGAGAAATGAGAACATATGTCCATAAAAAATATTCACAGTCATGTTCACAGCAGCATCATAGTAACCGAGAATTGGAAATAATCCAAATGTCCATCAACTGATGTATGATAAACAAAATAATGTATGATAAACAATGAATATTATTTATCAATAAAAAGCAATGAACTACTGATACATGCTACAGCATGAATGAGGCCAGTCAACTGACCTCAAAAGATCACAAGATCATATATAATCTGCTTATCTCAAATATCCAAAATAGTCAAATCTATAACGTAAGAAAGTCAGTTAATGTTGCCTAAAACAGAAAGGGGGAAGGCTACTAATGGATTTCTTTAGGTGAAGAAAATGTTTAAAAACTGACAGGTATGTCACAGAACTGTGAATATACCATAAACCACTAACCCTTCTGTGGCGTTTGACACTGTTGACTATTTTTTCATTTTCTTGAAACACTATTCTTTTACCTATCTCCATCTTAATATTCCGTAAGTGTTTACTTACCTTCTGATCTTCCTTCCTATATTACCTGTAGTAGCACGTCTATTGATCTAGGAGCTTGGGAGTCATCCTAGATTCCTCCTTTATCTTCAGCATGAAGTATATGTCGCATAGATGTATCTCTTACATTGCCATCCAAACTTCTACTTTAGTTGAGTTTCAGTTTATCTTTCACTAAGACTCTAAGCTCCAATGAGATCTTTCTTCATTTTCCACAATACCTGGCATATGATCTATTATATAAACATTTGCTGATTGGATACATGAACTACTGTTCATCTGTCTTCCTAGTTTTCTTTGTTCTGGTTCATATTTGTAGCTGAATCTTTCTAGTTGAAATGTAGACCTAGTGATGTCTTCTGCTTAGAACCATGAAACAGTTTCCCATTACTTAAAGAATAATTCTAGACCTATTATGTAACAAGACTGTCCATGATGTGGCACTTTTCTGCATCTCCAACTTCTTGTCTCTGCCCCTAATGCACAGTGTTCCAGTCATGTTATTCTGTGTTCCCTTAGCTGTCCTTGGTTTCACACGTGCTGCTCCACTAACTGGAAAGCTCTCTTTTCTTCTCTGAATTTCATTACTCTTGGAGAACTCTTATCACTTTTCCTAGTCTATCTTTTCCTATGAGAAACCTCCTCTACTTCACTGACATAGCTGATGTAACTCATTTAGAGCAGTTATCATGCCTATATTAGTAATCATGCCTAATCATGATTTAAGTGTTTACTTTGTTTTTGAATGACAAGGGTTTTTTTTTTTTTTTTTTTGTAAAAGACTAGGTCTTGCTATGTTGCCCAGGGTTGTCTCAAACCCGCAGAACCAAGTGATCCCCAGCATCAGCCTCCCAGGACCTGGGATTACGGGCGTGAGCCACCACACCCGATGACAAGGGTATTTTTGCATCCCTGTTACACACAGTGTTGTACACAGGTTTGCAGCATAGGAAGTGATTAATAAATGCTTAAGTGAATGAGTGAATTAGAAATCAGAATAGGTTAGAGACTCCTAGTTTTTCAGGGTTTAATGCTTTTTAAGCCCATAGCACTGGCATATCACCTGTGAATGATACAAAGGTACCAGTATGAAATGGACAGTTGCAAAGCCATCATCACAGTCAAACATGTTGCTGGTGGTGGGTCATGTACATTATTATCTTTGTATGGCCCAGTTGTGATACCGGACACAATTGCCTATCAGAATGTCTGCTCAGTATAGTGAACTGATCAACCTAGTGATTATGCCATAGGAAACATTGATTTGAGCCAAACTAAGGAAAATGGTATACATTCCTTTGTCTTGTCACAATGTTTAATCATAATCTTAACTGTAAGTTATATTTTCACCATTTGTATCTTTTTTTCTAAATACACAAAGATTGCTATTGATTATAACCTCCCTGGCCCCCTTTAAACATAATGCTGTAGTGACCACTTACACTGTGCAAATCTAGATTATAAGTCCTTCCTGCTGTGCTTTGTTTTTCTGTTTTCTTATACTAGAATTAACTAAAGGCAACATCTATATTAACCTTTTTTTTGGTCTAGGTAATGACTTGAACCAGCCAAGCTTTTTTATTTGCTGGAAAGAAACCAAATGTCTCACATTACTGAACCAAATCAAGTAGATTGTGATAAAAGGAGTAATAATAACAACAGCAGAAGATAAAAGACCTCTCACTTGCAATTTTGAGCAAGAGTCACGAATTGCACAAAAGATATTTAAATTAACTACTGCACAAAGTAAGAGCTTGTCAAAAGAAACTGGGCTTTCTGCCAAGTCCCTTAAAAATGCCCCCAGGTCTCTTACTCTCAAGACCATTTTTTCAGTTTATGTGGTTAAGGATGCTTTATATCTTACTCTCTTCCCACCACCTAGTGGACACATGGTTGGCACTTAATAACTATTGAATTGAATGGAATCGAAGTTAGAGAATTAAAGGTAATTCTTTGAAGGAGAAAATAAAAAGAGAAAATCAAGTCATAAATTCCTATGCATGTGTTGTTAACAAGTAGGTAGTAAAATGTTAGTCTTAGTAAGCCATACGTTTTGACGACCCGGTTTTACAGGTTTCAAAAATATTTGCTAATATCATTACTCATCTGCTTGTTAGCAAAGTTGTTGTCAGTATTAGGAATTGTATGCTTTTCCATTCTGTACTAAGACTGACTGAAAGAATATTTTTTCTACAAGCACAAGTAAATATCCTACTAGTTAACAAAGAATATTTTTTGAATTGTTTTGTTCTGTTTTTATTTGGAAAATATAGATGCTATAGAATCTTTGTTTTGATGGTGTGGGAAGAGGGAGCAAAGTTAATTTCCTATCATCTGGTTGAAAAACACAAAGCTTTTATCTTTGGTTCTCCTAGATAGGATTTGCCAGTTAATAAATAGAGGATGCTTTTCTAGTCCTGTATCTCTTTAGAAGCTGGCTTCCTTGGACACTCTTGACCTCATACTGCAGTGATAAAACCCTGAATGGAAATAGCTTGGAAAGTGGATAACAAACTTTGAATAAAATAGGCAGGTTAAATTTACATAATCCTCTATGTCTTCACTTGGCAAGCAATATCCTTCTCAAACTGAACTTTCTTTTCTAACCTCATTTCCTTTGCTGTAGCCATACCAGCCTGGTCAACCATGTGCTGAAATATCTCAGCGCCTTTACCTATATGTTCTTTGGGTTTGGACTGTATGATCTCTCTTCTCTACCTGGAAGCTTTTGTTTTTCCAACTCCCAGATTCAAAAAATGAAGGTTAATCTAGCAGTTATGGGAAAAGTAATTTAGTCTGGAAGAATCTGGAGGCGGGAAGGTCAGTTTTAGGAGACAATCAAAGTACCAATAGACCTGAGTTAATCAGTATAGTAGCCACTAGTATAGTAGCCACTAGTATAGTAGCCATGTAGCAAATTTAAGTTAAAATTAATTGAAAGAAGCCAATCTGAAAAGGCTACATAGCGTTTGGATCCAACTATATGACATTCTGGAAAAGGCAAAATTATGGATGCAAGAAAAACATAAGTGATTGCTTGGGCTTTAGGGATGGGGAGGGATAAATAGGTGAGTGCAAGTGTAAAGATCCTTACTAGTTGATGAATAGGTAGAGCACAGGATTTTAAAGACAGTACTCTGTATGATACTATAATGATGCATATGTGTCATTATACATTTGTCCAAACACATAGAATGTATACCACCAAGGGTGAACAGTGATATAACTCTGTAGAATTTGGAAGGTTATGATGTATTTATGTGGGTTCATCAATTGCAACAAATTCTGATGGGGAATTTTGATAATGAGAGAAGCTGTACATGTATGGGGGCAGAGCAGGGAGTTATGGGAAATCTGTGTCTTCTCAATTTTGTTATGAAATTAAGACTGCTTTAAAACTGTCTTAATAAAAATTTTAAATTATATGAAAGTTGTCATTCAGATCTTCAGTTGCATTAGCTGTATTTCAAGTGCTCAGTAGACACATGTGACTAATGACAGCTGTATTGAGAAGCATAGATTAAATAGACTGTAAATAGATTGTCAAAAATCAAGCTCAAATAAAAATGGCATTTATTCTATATAGTCACGTTTTATGTGTTGTTCCATGAAAACAGGACCATTTGTTATAACTAATTCTAGACTGATTGTAGATATTACCATTACAAGTATGAATGCTACTTAGAATAATGAAATCAGACTTAGCCTATCATTCAAATACTTTAAAATAGCCTTTAAGTAAGTGACACATTTATTTATTCTCCTAGTCTTAGAGAAGAGCTATAAAGTAATAAAAATAATTTTTATCAATTACCTGAACTGGATTTAGAATGTTTGCTATTTGCAAAATTGTTTTAATGATTTTCCCTAGTGTGTTCTTGATCATTTTATCTTCTGATGATCGATCTTTGCCATATATCAGCCTTGCTGCTTTGAAGACATTTAACTTAATAGGCATAGAAGTTATTTTTTATTTTTCTTTGCCTAGTTTACTACACACTCCCCCCCCCAAACTAATTGAAGAGCAGGTCCTATTTGTACTTCCAAAAGAACTAACTCTCCATTTCCACTTTAGTATCTTGCTGTAAGTCAGTACCATCTCTTTACCATACTCTCCTGCTTTCCCTTGCCCACAATGAACGCTTTTCTAGATAGCAGACAAAATAGCCTTTTAGAAAAGAAAATGTTTATATCATTATCTTATTTTGCTCTTCTCCTTCACTTTATACCCAGTAAAGATTCCAGACACCTTAAAATGACCAAATTATTTTATTTGTCCCTTACCTTCTTACCCAAACCCACTACCACATCTTTTCCCTCCTCAGTGAACTCCAGCCACTCTGACCTCCTTAAGTTTCTCCTCTTGGACATCTTGTTTGCTTGTTCTAAATTGTTCTTTCCCAGCTTTTGCATGAGTGATCCTTAGCTTTGACTCCAGTGTTACTTCCTCAGAGCTCCTATTTAGAAGTAAATTTCCTCTGATTCCACTTAATACTCTTTATATCAACGCCTTATTGTATAGAATGACCTTGTTTATTTGCTTGTTACACTCTGTATTTCTACTAGAATATAAGTTCTTGGAATGAAGAAAGCTTATTTTTATTCCCTGCTCTATCCCAGGACCTGAAGCAAGTTGTTATACTGAATAACACCAAGTAACACCAATAAATTTCGTAAGACTTATACTTTCTTAATATCGTCTTCTCTTTCTTCTCTCTCTCCGTATATGTATATTAGGAATCTCCATGTGTCCAAATGTGGCTGTCTTTCTAAACTCTCTATCATTAGTATGAATTAGTGACTTTGTTGCTGAACTTCATCTTCATGAAATCATGGCCCACACTTCTTGAATGGTTGATTTTCGTTGGAAAATATAGTGAACAATGTGTCTGGAAATATGCTGTCATGTTTTGATCTGAGAAACTAGAGAACCAGCTGCTGATCTGAAAGCCTTTTATTATGATACAGACAGTCTATTGTCTATAAAGTCTCTAGCTATTGTACAGTCATGTATGTGTGTTGCTTTTTTTCTGAACTACTAGCTTGGGAGAAAAGACTTGTATTTATAATTTATGCATAGCTTGTATCCCCTGTGAATAGTTTATTGTGTTATTTTCTTTAGCTGGTTTACTATGCATTTAGAGATTTTTGTGCCTTGTTTTTCTTCCTTAAATTTACTCAATAAAAGTTAAACAAATAGCATTGAGATACTTTCCAATCTGTGTTTAAAAAATTTCACAAATTTCTGCACTACATTAGGGTTTAGATATTAGCTATTAATATTCATAATAGCTGTGTTAATTAAATAGTATTTGTATTAATAAAATGGGTGAATTTTATCATTTACTATATTAAAGTTTACTTTATATGAGGTGACTGTATTATAGTATTGCATAGTATGTGATGTAGTAGAAGAAAAACTGTGGCATCATAGTTCTTCAATGGAGTCGTTTTGAAGTGAGTAACTATACCAGGTGTGGTATAAGACATAAATATGTGGTTAATGTGACTAGAACTTTTGGCCATTACTAGTTGACCTATAAAATAAAAATAATTACTTTATTATTAGGTAGGAAATAATTGCGCCTAAACAACTCAGGGTAACATTTTAATATTATTTTAAAAATTATAAATATTGTATATACTCATATCAGGAAATAGGAAATGCAGCAGAAAACTAACCCAGAATTTTGCAATCATTAGTATGACCTCTGTGAACATTTTGTTTTATATTTTTTGTTTTGCTTTATGCATATGGATTTTTTGGTTGCAATCATAGTGTATTTGATGTTATTTTATCCATCCAGTCAAGTAAATATAACATAACATTTTCCTAATATTTTGTGAACTTTGTTATTACCACATTTGTTATTATTGCTTATAGGTTTATGCTGATAAGTGAAATTTCTGCTATATTTTTGAACACACACCAGCAAATGATTTTCAAAGAGAATATACTAGTTATGTTGATATCTAAAGATAGTAAAACTGTTCTACTATAGTACTGAGAAATATATATTACTTCTTTCTAAGTTGCTTATTAACTGGGGGGGAAAGTAATGTCTTTTAGTATGGAGCTATCTGATTATTTACTTGTAAAGCTGTGTTTATATATGTTTAGCTTCTAATGTCTGAATCTTAATTGTTTCAAATATTTTTCCTAGACCTAGAAATTTGACCTTACTGAACTTAATTCATATACTTTCTGTACTCTTTTAGAGACATAACAGCTTGTCACTGAAAAAACATATTCTCAATGATGAATAGAAGTCAAATTCCTTCAGTTTGCTCTGAAAGTTATATTTCTGAAAGTGTATGTTTCAAATATATTTAAGAGTACTTTCTAAACGTTGAAAATCTGTATTTGAATTGTGAATCTTTCCCCCCATAGGTTGGAAAAGAGACTGTCCAAACCACTGAGGATCAGATTTTGAAGAGAGATATGCCACCAGCATTTATTAAGTGAGTAATTAAAACACTCCTCTTTTAAACATAATCATCCTCTTGTTAGGAAAGAAAAGAACCGACTCCTGGAGCAATTTATTTTTTTCAAGTTTAAAACCTGAATTGAAATTTCAACTGTTCATCTTTCAACACTCAGATTTCCTGCTGTCTATTTCATTCATTGTTATTAGGCAGTTTTGACATAATAAATTTTAATAAAACTGTGACTTTTCAGTTTTTGTTTTCCAGACTAAGGAGTTTTCAGAAACATATTCTGATCTTAGCCTTTGTGAATCTGAAAAGTATATACCAAAACCTTTTTCTTAAATATACGGGAATAAGAGTAAATAAAATATTTGAAAAAACAAAACATCATGGCGTAATTTCAGTAGCATTTTAAATTTAATTATATTTACATATTGCCTGATACTACTAAAAACAATATGTAGGCGTTTTGGCCTATCTTGTGAAAAACAAGCAGAGCTAATAAGTTTTAGTTAGTGAAAGCATCTTAGGTTCTTGATTACATTGTCTTTGATTAATGACTTTGTTCTATATGACAGTGTAGTCCTTAGTGAAAGTAAAGACTGATGTAGAAAAGCTATCTCTGTGTCTAGGGAAGAATATCTACTCAGTTTGAAAACAAAACAAAACCCGGCAATTATTTGATTAGATATTTCAAACAAGAGGATCTAAAAATGGCCAGTAAACCTATAAAAAGATACTTGATCTTAGAGGCATTATTCTAATGTAAATCCCTAAATTAACAAATCTGATAGTGTTATGAGGATGTGTAACTATTAGATCTCTCATACACTGCTCCTGGGAATGTAAAATGATATAGCCACTTTGCAAAAATAGTTTAACGTTCATCAAGTAGTAGATAGTGATTCCATTTCCAGTATGTTCCTGAGAGAAACTTATTCCTATGCACAATAAGATCCATGTACAAAAATATTAGTATTAGTGTTGTGCAGTTTGACCTCACTACTCTATCTATACTAGAAAAGGTAACAGCAATAATGGTAGAGTCAGTAATATGAAAAAACATTAAGGTGGTTCATTTTGGTTCATATTTATTTACATGTAATTCATGTAATTAAAAATGAAATTTTAAAATAATTGAGGAAACTGAATGATAGGTTCCATTTATTTAGAGTTCAGAAGCAGTAGAGATAAACAATATTGTTTCAGGATGCCCATTTATATAGCAAAAAGATAAAGATGAGGGATGGGGCCGGGGAAAAAAAGATAAAGATGAATAAGGAAATAGTGATCACTAAAGTCAGGATAGTGGTACCTGGGGGAGTAAGGAAGATATTTCTTGCAGGAAGAGGCATGTAAGACTTCTGAAGTTCTGTTTCTTGATGTAAGTTTGAATTACATGGGTAGTTATCTTACAGTCATGCATTATGTTGCACATATGTTTTGTGCAATTTTTCTGTACCAGTGTTCCATATCACAATTTTAAATAAAGCAAGAAGTATTCCTGTATTTTTTTTTTTTTTTTTTTTGAGACTAGGTCTTGCTATTTTTGCCCGTGGAACCGCAGGCTCTCGTTGCCCGGGGTACCACAGACTCAAGCAATCCCCAGCCTGAGCTTCCCAGGTAGCTGGGATTACAGGCACGTGCCACCATACCCAACTATATTTTTTTGGAACTAGGTCTTACTACATGCCCCAGGCGGGACTTGAACCGTGATACCTAACCCTGGCCGCTTCATAGGCTGAAGCTTACTGGCACGAGCCACCGTGCCTGGCCCAGTATTCCTGTATTTTAATCTTCCTTACATTCTATGATTTCATTGAAGATATGCAAAACTTCCTCCATTGGGATATCTTCTTAGTTCTAACTTACTTGAGGGGGTGTTTCAATGTTTCTAGTCTACAAAATGTTCATGTGTTAGGGAATGAGATATAGAATCATCTGATTTTTAAAGGACCTGCTTTGTGGAGCTATCTTTTTTGACTGCCTTTATTGTACTTTGTGACATCCAAGAGACCTGGAGCTCTAACCAAAAAGAGCTTGCTTTGTTATGTGTACCATTCCATCTAAGTGGAATCCTGTGTTGTCTTAAACATATCATAATGAACTTGTATTTATCATACATTGAAAATACACCTCTACCTTGTACACGTTTATCCTTTACCCCCTGGGAGGTACAAAGTATGGAGAGATAATATGCATGGGATTTTAACATCAGAGGTGTAGTTGTTCTGGATGGTACCCCAGTAAATTATTTTCTACCTGACATTCAATTCTGTAAGTACCGCTTGATTGGTAAATGAGTTTCTTTGGAAAGCTCATTTCTGCTTATTTCCAGAAATATACTATGTGTCTCACAGGCTTTTTGGGGGATTTAGAAAAATTAAGGAGTCCCTAATTGTATAACATTTTCAAAAAGATATGTAACTTTAAAACAAAAAGATATGTACCAGTGGTGGTAACTAGGACACCAACTCCAGACTCTGGTATCGATAATTTAAAGAAAAGAATTAAGCATTTATCCTACCTTTTTAGAGGTCCCTCAAAAAATTAAAAATGGAACTAACATTTGATCCATCAATTCTCTTTCTATGTATTTATCCAAAGGAAACAAAATCACTATCTCAAGAAAGATATCTGCTTACAAACATTATTTACAAATAGCCAAGACATGGAAACAACCTAAGTGTTTATTGATAGGTGAATGCATTAAAAAAATGTCATATACACATTAAGGAAATGATGTATACATACACATATAGTCAGGTGTCAGTGACGATACATGTTTTGAGAAATTAGACAATTTTGTTGTGTGACTGCTGTAGAGTACAATTACTCAAAGGTAGATGGTCTAGCCTACTACACATCTAGGTTATGTATATAGGGACTGCTGTCATATATGTAGTCCTTTCTTTTTTTTTTTTGAGTCTAGGTCTCGCTATTTTTGCCCGTGGAACCACAGGCTCACGTTGCCCAGGGTACCGCAGACTCAAGCAATCCCCAGCCTCAGCTTCCCAGGTAGCTGGGATTACAGGCGCATGCCACCATGCCCCCTATTTTTTTGGGACTAGGTCTTGCTACGTGCCCCCAGCAGGACTTGAACCGTGATCCCTGATCCCGGCCACGGCTTCCTCGGCTGCCACTACAGGCATGTGCCACCATGCCCGGCCCCTGTGTTCCTTTCTTGACTGTGTTACTTTTTTTTATTTATTTGAGAAAAGTATGTGTAGTATTTAATGAACTTTCTTCAACATGATTTCAGGCTACCAGACACAGCCACCCTGGACATCCCTGCCCTTAATCTTTTACTAAAGAGTTCCTAATGACTTCTGGTTATGGAGCTTTCCTATGCTCAGGACTTTGTGGTAGCCAAGCACAGCACATCAATGATAGAGCAGCTCCACTCTTGTTTTTGGCAGCATTCATGTAAATCTGCTCCCTGTCCATGGTCCACAGTTTATCAAGATTGACAGTGGGAAGAGTCCTCTTTAAGTGATAATACCTCACACCAACTTTCCCAAAGTAAGCTAGGTGGTATTTGTCAAAGTTGATCCTGTGGTGATGCATGCCACCAGCATTATCGGCTTCCTGGGTGCTTTTGGTGCTTGCCAATGAGGCCATGCCATGGCTCATGTGGTCCTGAAGTGACCCTGAAGTTTCTGGATCTTCCTGAGTCTGGATACCATATTGGCAGCCAAATTGAAAGAGTGTTGTTGACTGAATTGTTACGGGGTGCATGACTGTAGAAACACATGCAATGGAATATTATTCAACTTCAAAACAGAAGGAAATCATATTACTTGAATGAATCTTGAGGGCATTATGTTAAGTGAATTAAGTCAGATAGAGAACAAATACTGTGTGAGCCCACTTATCAATCCTGAACTCATCGATATAGGTAACAGATTTGTTGTACCAGAGGTGTATGTTGGGATGGACAAAATAGGTGGAGGTCAAAGGTCAAATCTGCCAGCTATAAGAAAAGTATGCCCTGGGGTTATAATGTATAGCATGGTTAGTACAGTTAACAGCACTGTTTTATATGTTTGAAAGTTAAGAGAATAAATCTTAAAATTTTTTATCATAGGAAAAAGAATTACAACTATTTCATCGTAACTCTAGATTATTTTAGAGTAACCTAATAGTCCTACTTGTTGAAAGGAATTCTAAACAATAAATGTGAATTAATAAACTAGAAACTCATCATTGTATAATTCGTAATGAAACAAGTTGATTTAGGTAAGGATCATCAATGGATGAAACCATTCAGAGATTTTAAATTTATCATAAAATAGGAAAAATGCTTAATCTTTATGGGGAATTGGGGGAAATGTGTTATGATCGACTGAAAAAATGGACTAAACATTGTTTAAAAAATATATCACTTAATATGTCATACTCTGAAATGTTCACTGAAATAGCTTAGCATACAAAAACAACATGGCTGTGGTTTTCAACAAATTTGGGGGAACATAATTGTTCTGCATCTTAAAGCATGATGGCTCTTTATGTTTTTCTTTAGAATGTAAAAATGAAGCTAAAAGTAAATTTTATAGATGCCTTGACTTGAAGGGAGAGAAGACAGAGGGAAACTGATGGAAGCAATTTATGACATCCTTCGAACTATTGAGTAGGACATTCTTTTGGGCTGTTTGGTTGATGTTTAAAGTTTCCAGGGCATTGTAAACCGAAGCATTCCTTGTCATCTACTTTTTCAAGGCTTTAAAAATTGTCTCTGCTTAGGCAATAGTAAAGAATAAAATACATTTAAACAGTTTTATTTTTAGATCAATCTCTTTTTGTAGAATGTTAGAATGTCAGGGCAAGGAGAAGTTTTTTGACCTATAGATAGATTTATACCTAAACAATCTGATACATATTTAAAACATTTTCAGGGAAGAATGTGAGAGTTTCAGGATTTTTGACAATTCAGCATTTGAGGATGTCTCAGAATTAAATCATAGTCTATTTATGCAATTGGAAATTAAGAAAATGGGTCTAATACAAGTTAGACATTTTATCTCTGAGTTATAAGTGTCAATAAGGGACTGTTAATGCTTGGGTCATTCCTTACTGCAAAATGAGAACCTTTTTAATATAGAGTAAGATTTGCATTATCATAGAAAGAATTTCTCTTGGGTGGAGCTATGTTATCTGACCCTTAGTTTAGTTGTACTGGCAGATAGAAACAATTTACAGTTTACTAATTTTACCCAAAATTGCATTATAAACATGCTGTTGCAAAAGAGGTATATGATTGCGTGAAGTCTGCCTTGCAAACTGCTACCATCTTCATAAGCCTCAGGAGTGCAACAGCTCTGTCATGTTAAAATAGGTTTGGCAACCTCCACAAGAAGTCATTTGTTCCTTTAGGTACTGTCAGCAGGAGAGTCTTTACTGTAACCCATACATTTTTGCCTCACTTTTGTCAGTCATCAGGCAGCTGCAGCAGTATTATTTATATGTATTTATGTGTAGTTGATTGATTAATGGGCTAGACATACTTATTGGTTTACTAAGTATTGATTACTTTTTGTCTGTCTTGCATGCTCAGTATTCTGTAGAATAACAGTTCTCACAATGTAGTATGAATGATAACTCCTAAGATTTATTTTCTCTTTTTTATTAACAGTAACAAAATGACAAACTGGGTGTGGTGGTACGCATCTGTAATCCCAGCTACCTGGGAAGCTGAGGCTAGGAATCACTTGAGTCCATGGGTTTGAGATAACCTGGGGCAACATAGTGAGACCTAGTCTCAAAAAAACAAATAAACAAAAAAACCCCAGTAACAATATTTGCAAGCACTTTCTTTTTTTAAAAAAAGTAAATTGAGCATACCTAAGGTCACATAATAACATCCCTTTCATTCTCACTCACAAAATTAAAAAAAAATTAAATTATAATTGAAGTATGATATATTCACTTGCTTTTTATTATGCTTTCTTTAGTGGGAGAGGATTTAGTGGAATTTTAACTATTGTGACTGGAAAATTAATAATCTCAGTTATAACATTGGCAGTATGACACATATAAATATTATTTTTCTGTTTATCAAGGTGGATCACTGTTGCTGCAGCAGAACTTTAGAAAACGCTTTAAGGAATTTCAAAATAAAAGCTGTAAAACAGACTGACTTTAACTGTAATAGTAATCCAGAGAAAGTAGTTCCATTATGGGTAGGAGCAGTAGTAAGAAACTTCATCTGGGAGGTGGTACTTGGGAGGATAGATTAGGGTGAAGTAAATGATATAGGCAAGCCGTAGGGACCTGTGAAGAGAGGTGAGATCACGTTGGGAGTGGTGGGAACTAAGCTTAGATAGGTAGGTTGGGCCTGGTGATGAACACACTTGAAAGCCAAAGGGATTTGCAGTTTATCAGCAAAGAAGCTTTGCAGATATTGAGTAGTAGAATGACAAGATGAAAGTGGTTTTTCAGGAAGAATCATAGCTAAATACACAATGAATAATAGGTGGTAGTGAAGGAGAATAAGCTATATGTTAAACCAACCATTCATTTTCTGTCAGTGTGGATTTGCTTTAAATTGATTCCTTATAAGTGAAAAATGTTTTTGGCCAACTGATTCATTTGCCTTGGAAAATTTGTTATTGCAGTATACAGTGACATTTTTATTTCTGCAGTAGAGTAGTAATGGATAAAAAAGGCAGTTCATAAACCTTACGCATAGGTTCAGTATCTAAACACATCAAAAGGTGTCACTTATGATGTCACGTGGTCTGAACTCCTTACAAAGGACATAATGCACTCTGTTTATTGGCAGGTGAATCATAGTTTCATTCAGAAAGCATTGCGACTTTCTGCTTTAGTGCTATTCTTAAACATTGTTAAGAATAGGTACTAGTTTTTAATACATGCCTTGTTTTAACCCTTGAATTTTAGTAATTATGCATAACTACATATATTTGTATTATTTTACCTTGATATTCATGTGGAAGGAATTATAACATACTTACAATTAATTTAAAACTCTCAGTGTTAAGTAATTGCATTATGTTCTTATATCACCAGTCCTTATATTTAACTTTTTTTGGCTCATGATGTTGACCACTCAAAATAATTTCTGGTTAAATTTGTAGAGAATATCTTTCAGATTAATTTTTGATCATCTCTTAATGTACTTTGTTTATTGCTGATGTGTGCTATTTTTTAAATTAAAATATTTTGTAATCCCCTCAACATAGATGAACATGTTTCTGTAAAATAATCATTCACATTTACCAGCTCACTTGCTGCATTTTTTAACCCAAAGCAACATTCACCTTTAAATAGTTCACTTTTGAACTTGTCACATTAAACATAATTGGAAGCTATAGTTTTTACAGAGTTTCTCTAACAAAAATTATGTTTCAGATCATCTTAATCATGAGTTATGAGTCACATTTTGCCGAAGAGTTCTGAACACTTTGGTATGGATTTAATCCTTGATTTGTTTTGTATAACTTTCATGATTAAGAAATCAACAGACAAATCTTTAAATGCAGTACTGTGCTTCCCATTGTTTGTAGAATAATCAAAGCCCCATGACTGAAAGGAATTCAAGGGGCCAAAGGGAACTCACATTTATGGAGTAGCTATTCTTGGGATAGATAATTACAAATTTTTATTTTCTCATACAATTCTGAGAAAAGGGAAAGAAGATATGTTACCTAACTTTATACTGTAAAACAACAGTACTAAAAATAGTGTGACACAGGCATAAAAATAGGTATTTGAATCAACTGGAAGAGTCAACCCCAAAATAAATCTATGTTCATATTGACAATTTATGATCACCATGAAATGGAGAAAGGGGGGTCTATTTAATACATGATGCTGAAAAGTCACATGTAAAAGAGTGAAGTTGGATCACTAACTACCTGTACAAAATTCTAAATGGGTTAAAGATCTAGATATAAGACATGAAACAATAGAATACATATAAGAAAATACTAGTGATATGTTCTGTAACATCAGTAATATTCTTTGGAGACCCAACTCCCATGGCAAGGGAAAGAAAAGTGAGAATAAACTGTTGCAGTTATTTCAAGTTAAAAAGCTTTTACACAGAAGAAAATAAGTAGATTAAAATGACATCCTACTGAATGAAGAAAATATATACAAACTACATAAATGATAAGGAATTTATATTAAAAATTATAAAATTCAACAATAGAAAAACAGCTCAGTAAAAGGGAAACATGTCAACAGATATTTTACCAAATAGGATATCAAGAATACCAGTAGGTACATGGAAACATGTTCATCACTGCTCCCAGGAAGAGAGATGCAGGTTGATTCTGCAACTATGTATCATCTCACACTCCTGAGAACAGAAGACATTTAAAAGACCCCAACAAGTGCTGGAGAGGATGGGGAAAAATAGGAATCCTGTTACACTGTTTTTGTTAATATAAACTGGTGCTGCCTTTCTGGAGAGCTATCTGGATTTATCTTAAAAAACAAAAAGAAGAAGAGGGGAGAAATACTCAGCAATCCCATTCTTTGGCATCTATCCAAAGAATGTGAAACTCTCCAAAATAACTCTAATGTCTACATGTTTATTGTAGCACTATTTTTCAATCTCTGGGACTTGGAAGCAATTTAAGTAATGCCCACAGATTGAGGATTAAATGAAGAAGATTTGATCTATCTGTATACCATTCTACCATTTATAACAAAATTAAAGGAGTTCAAAGGAATTATGTATTGTAGAACAAAGCAAGCCAGAATGACAAAGACGTGTTGAACATTTACATAGTGGACAATTTGACAAAGTAAAATGTTTATATAAAAACAAGTGGACATTAACTAAATGAAGTGAGTTTTCTGAGGTTAAAAGGAAGGCCAGAGGAAGAAAGGGTCAAGGGAACCTAAGGAATGGTGGTGCAGAAAGAATAAAAAATGTACTGGGATCTTTTAATAAAAGGTCCATCGTATGACATATTACAGTAGACATGCATTTAAAGTGATAAGACTGACACGAAAAGAAAGCAGAAGCAAACAGGTTTTGCAAACTTCAGCTAACCTAGGGTTACAGTTGGCAAGTGGCAGGGCAGGTTTTGGTGAACTTATGACTTTCAAATTCATGTTCTTTCTAGTTTTCCAAGCAGTCACTGTCATTCTCCTCTCCTCAGGTAATACTAACTTTACGCCACTCGTAGATAGTAACAATTTACAATTTTCCTGAATATCTCCAAAGAAGGGCTATTACAGATGTAATTTGCAATATACTTTAGTGTCTTGAAACTCTTAAGCCTTTAAGAAATTAAAGCCCTAACATTTAGACATTAAAAGGAATCATAGGGATTATTTGATCTGTTTTGTTTTGAGGTTATTTGTTACCCCAACCCTAACAGTGTCAAACAGAAACACTGAAAGCAATTAGGCACAGATATTTCCTTAATTACTACTTTGTTTCCATGTAGGTCCCATACCAAGTTAAGTTCTCAAGGTTTAATTTTTTTCATAGCTACTTAAAATATTTATATTATTTATATATTTATGGCCATTAATTTTATCTTCCTAGTCTATCTTTTTCATCTTCTTCAGTCATATTCCTAGCTTCTAACTGAATATTTTGAGGGACCAAGACATCTCAAATTAAACATATATACATGTCAGCTGTTTTCTCCCACCTTTCTCCTCTTAAAATCTTAATTAAGGAAATCACTGGTTTTGCTTAAAATATTTTTAATTTTTTAAATCCTTAGTAGACATTAAAGAACCTTAGGTGATTAACTCCTAGCTTTTATGATTTGGTATTTTAAGTTGCATGTTTAATTTACCTTGTCTCACAGATGAGAAAGATGAGACCCAGAGAAGTAACCTGTTTAGTTAGCCTTACAGAAATGACAGAGAGAGGATTTAAACCCAGAGTTGTCTGACCTGAAGGCTTGCGCTCATTCCTTTGCTAAAACTTGGTCTCACCTTTCATTGTGAGACGCTCTTGTAATATTTACTGTGAGACTTAAATGAGTGAGATACAGCATATGTGAAAGCACCTGAAAAAAAAAAAAAAAGACATTCAGTGGTCATTAGTTTACTCCCTTAGTTTCTCAATCATTTCTTAAGTAAAGTGAGTTACTTTTTTAACTTTCCTCATCAGAAAGTTCCCCTAAATTATTTCCTGTGGTGAGATTTCAAAAAACAAAATCATGATTGCTTTTTTATTGAATACTTTTTCTGTTTCTATTGACATAGTTAGTCTTTATTCCTTGTTCTGTAAGTTATTTTCTGATCTACTACATGAATATAGATTTTTCTGATGATTAACCATTTTTTAATTTCTAGGATAAACCCTACTTGGTTATGATTTAAAAATAAAATATAGGACCAAATGCAATTTACTAACACTTTTGAAGGAATTTACTTCTTTTCTGAGGACTCCTGATCTGTACTTTTGCTTTCTTGTCCTTGTTCCTGTTCTAGTGTATTTTTGCTATCAGTTATTTTAGTTTCATAAAATAAGATCAAAGTTTGTCTTGGAAACAGCTTACATAAATAAAATGATCTGTTCTTAAATGTTTGGCAAAACTGCCATCTAAAATTCTCTGGGTCTGGTATCTTTTTAAAGAGGAGACATTATCTATTCAATTAACAATTATCTAATTCAGCTTTACAGTTCTGAGACCCATCAACCCTTGAGTGTAACATCTTCCCCACTCCTCCTCCCCACTGCCAGCAGAGGTGGCAGCTGTCTTCCCTTGGGTGTCATGATTGTCCATACATCCCACAGAAAGTCCAATATGGTCAAAAAAAGGACAAAGAGTGTTTTTCAGCACCAGTCAGACTGATATGTCAAAGTTAAGATAATTGGGTGCATAGAAGATTCAAGGGTGCTACCTTGATGTTCAGCATTAGTTATGGAGCAAGAGTAAAAAACAAAGCACTTGTTGCCCAGTGGCTTCAGGAAGTTCCTGGTACACAGTTTCGAAGAGCTGTACATGCTTCTTGCAACAAATCTGACTGTGCTAACAGCCGTTGTGCAAAGACCAGTGCAACTGGCCATCTCAGTCATCAATTCCAGTGCCAGGATAGAGAACAACAACCAGGCTATGTGCCCGTGTATTGTGTCAATACCATGAAACTGTTACCTGGCATTGCCCCAAACCCACACCCCAAAATTAATCGTGCAAACTTTGATCATATGATATTTTTCTAAGAAATTATCCATTTCATCTAAGTTCCCAATTTCATTAGTACATAATTTACAATTATGTTTTTCATCTCTGTCTTAGCTGTAGTTATATTGGCTTTTTTGTTAAGTATAATGCATTTTTGTTTTTTTTCTCATTACTCTTGTTAGGGACTCATATTAGATTCCTACCTTCACATCCCCCCCACACCCCTGTTGGTTTCATTTCATTTTTCTTTCATATTTGCCATTTGATCTTTTAAGTATTATTTGAATACTTTATTTTCAATATTTCAATCTTCATGTTCAATCTTTGTTTTTTATTTTATTTTTTTGAGACTAGGTCTTGCTATTTTTGCCCATGGAACCGCAGGCTCATGTTGCCTGTGGTACCACAGACTCAAGCAATTCCCAGCCTCAGCTTCCCAGGTAGCTGGCATTTCAGGCGCATGCCACCATGCCCAGCTATATTTTTTTGGAACTAGGTCTCACTACGTGCCCCAGGAGGGACTCGAACCACGATCCCTAGCCCCAGTCGTTTCATAGGCTGAAGCTTACAGGCACGAGCCACCATGCCTGGCCTTTGTTGCTTTTTAAATAAATATATTTTAGATCCTTAATTTTGTTCTACATTATTTTACAAATTTGGAAAGAGGAATAGGCACTTTAATAGTTGTTTAGTCCTAAATATTTTGTAATTGTCTTTGTGAATTCTTGTTTAACCATATGTTATTTAGGGGCGTGTGCTTTAAAAATTTAAAATTTTCTTCGTTACTATCTTTTTATTGTTTCTAACTTAATTGTAGTGTGTTTAACTGCTATAATACAATTTTTTAGAAATTCTTTTGTGACATATAATGAGTTGTCAATTTTGGTAAATGTTCTGTGTGTGCTTGAAAAGAAAGTATATTCTCTTTTGTTTGGGTGTAAGATTCTATTTATAGCCATTATTTTATCAAATATTATTTATCAAACTTTTTAGAGCTTTTAAATTTCTAGTAAAGTACCATTGTTTTACATCTTTATTAATTTTTTGACAGTACAGAATTTCTCCTCTCAGTTATGGTCACCACAGTTTTCCTCCTACCAGTGTATCCATTGTCCTCCAGTGTGCTCACCACACCTTCCCCCTGCCATAGTTTGTTTCCTTTGAACTGTCAGTTTATGATTATGTTGAAATCTGTAATTATTATAAATTTGTCTTTTTTTCCTCATGATAGTTTCAGCTTTATATATTTCAAAGCACTATTGTTAGGTGACTAGAAATTCATGATTCTGCTGGGTCCTGAACTCTGATAATTATTTTATTGCTTATTACCACTTCTTGGAATGACTTTTGATATTAGTCTACTGCTAATTTGTATCTCCATATTTTATTCGTTATTGTTAAGCCATATTCTAATTTTTTGTCATTTTTCTCCTACGTGAAAATATCTCTTATTGTATCTATTTCACTTCATTCTGTGTGTAGGTATTTATATTTCCAACTCATTACACTCTTACGTTAGAATGGTGTGATCAACTCTTTTCAGCATAAAGAACTTACAGTAGTGAGACTTTTAAAAAAAATATGTAAGTTGATTAAGTGGTTAAGTTATAGGTTGAGACATAAGACCCCAAGATACAATGAATTTGTAATATTTTAAAATAACATGTATTCATTCCAAGAGCAGCAACAAAATTTTGAAAACTATTAGCATTTCTAAGACACTTACATGTTCCTCTGTCGCTATGGGACATTGGGATGGGGTGGAAGAATATCCAGAGGAATTGATGTGTTGGTATTCTTGATTGAAACTTGCAGCCTCAGAAATTTCCCCTCTCTTCACATATGTCATATTTGAATTAAGGGTGAAGAAAGTGGGGGGGGGGGAAGTCAGGGACTAGTCATTCAAGCTTTAAAGAATATGTGACTCATTTAGTACCTTTTAAATCTACTGCCTGCCAAGCCTTAAGGAGCACAAATCTTAGTAGTTACCACTTTGAGTGCTGTAATTCTCAACTTTCTGCCGCCCCTTCATTTCTCTTTGGCTGAGGCAGAATTCTGTTTTGTTTGAAGGTTTAAACTAGCTGCATACTCTTCTAATCTCATCTGAAACAAAAAAATTTAATGAGCCTGTGGTGTTTTTGTACACTTTTTAGCAAAAAGAGTGGTGTTACCCTTAAAGGGTTTCAGATGTTTTCATTATGACTCATTGTGGTTTTCAGTCTAGTTTTGGTATACACAATGTAGTGGACTTTACTGTCACTAAGTTAGGACTGGGAAAGGATGAGTCTTATTAAAAACTTTAAATCTAGAGACCTCGCTTGGAACAGCATGCTTTAGTGTTAACACAGTGTACACATGGGTGAGTTGGTGCTGTTTACTTGCTATTTGAACTAGGTTAGGTCTTGTCATTGTACTCTATGTTCCTGACTCTCTCCTAAAAACTGTAACTATGTTTGTAGCCTTCACTCAGGTTTCTAGATGACTAACACTAAGGATCCTTGACCTTTCTCAAAATGGCAACACTAGGTGCAAAGCATATTGGCTAGTACTGGGCTGCCAAAGAATGAATCTTAATTTGTTATTTTAAAGTAAAATTTTAAAGTAAAATTTGTGTTAAATGGTTAGAATATAAAACAAAGTATAATTTGCACATACTTTGAGTCTTTCAAAATTTTTATATTTTTAAAAATCGTGTAGACAAACAATCTGAGGATGGAATGAATTGAAACTTAGAGATATTATGAACAAAACCATCTTCAGTGCTGAGCTTCTAGAGGCAGAAGTTGTGATTATTTCTTTTTTTGATCAAGCTCTCAGCCTTCCAAGGTGGTAATGCCTTAAAGGTAGGCACTTAAAAAAAAAAAACCAAAAAACTTTTTATTTATAGGATTCATATGGCATATAGCAATTTCTCAATATATTGAATCTCAAATCTGAAAGAATTAAACGAAGGCTGGACACGGTGGTTCGTGCCTGTAAGCTTCAGCCTATGAAGCAGCCAGGGTTAGGGATGGCGGTTCGAGTCCCGCCTGGGGCCCGTAGCAAGACCTAGTTCCAAAAAAATAGCTGGTCGTGGTGGTGTGCGCCTGTAATCCCAGCTACCTGGGAAGCTGAGGCTGGGGATTGCTTGAGTCCGTGGTACCTGCGGGTCCATGGGCAAAATAGCGAGACCTACGCTCCAAAAAAAAAAAAAAAAGAATTAAAGGAAAGGACTTTAAATTTAGAAATTCCTGGATACAGTCTTGCAGAACCTTTTAAAAGTCTTGTGTTTATGAATGTTTTCTTTAAAGTTATGAATGTTTTCCTCTTTTCTTAAATAAAAAATTTTAATATAAGCTTAAATGTTCTTGATTAGAGATAATTGAAATCACATGGAACTGAGTAGTTTGGAACCTATATGTCTTTGAATGTATGGTTTTATCATGTAGAAGTTCTGAGAAGAATAGATTAGTGGGTTGTGAGTGGACTTCAGTTTCTGTGATGCTGTCATTGGTCCTTTGATCTGAAACATAAGAACTTTGGTTGAATACTCAAAGGCAAAGAGAAGCCTTAGCTTATGCTAAGTAGAGTGATTTAAAGTAGTTCAGTTGATACTATAATTATACAGTATATGCAGTTATTTAGAAAACATAACTTTATCCCTAATTCTCTAAACTTTTTGAAAATTCAGATTTGTATTAAAAAGTAGAAGATGACTTTAAGAAACCAGGCACCTTGAATCTTTAAATAAAATTCATTTTCCACAGATATGACAGACTCCTTCCTGTTTCTAACAATGGGTTGGTCATGGTGAGATTTGTTTGGCTTTTAAGAATGTCATTCAATTTTAATGTCCAGATCAGATATCTTATTGTAGAAAATTATGGTGCAGTGTCTGTTTTGACCTTATTTTACCACACAAGGAAACCATTAGTGGAGAATAAATTTGATTGATTGTTACAAAGCTTTTTACCATATCATCTTTTTTGCCCCAAGTTTCCTTTCTTCATTATAGTCGTTTCTATTATTGTCTTGTCTTTTCCAAATTTAAAACACATTTGCAGTAATGGGGTCCTTGCAAATAAGTATAATGTACTACTTGCATTCTGTGATGTTTGCTTGTTTGGTAAAATTTTGTTGAGATTCATGTTACCTCGAAATAAAGTAAAAATTGTGACTTTTGAAGTTAATTTCTATAATTAAAGTTATATAAAGTTAATCCTATAATTTCTAATGACTAGATGATTTTATCATACTTGGTGGACATTTATTTATTCAGTAACTATTTATTGCATATTAATTTTGTGTCAGACATCCTACCCTGTGTATACACTAGTGAACAATATAGACCAGTTTTGGCCTGGCTGAATTTGTAATTTCGTGGGAGGTAGGGAAAACCAGCTTGAGAGAGTGTGATGTGTATCATGGGAGCACATAGGAGAGGTACTGAGATTTGGAATGATTTACTAAAGAGCCATTTAAAGGTGCATCTAAGAGAACAAGTAGGGTTAGTCAAGCAAAAGAGGAGAGGTGAGAGATGATTCATGTCAAGGGAACAGATGAGGAAAAACCTTGAGGCAAGAGATCAGTGCTCTTCAAGTAGTGGTCTTCAGTGAGTGGTTGGCTATATCTCTAAGGGACTTTGGAACTACTTCTAAATATTTTAAAGTTTTCATTTATAGACTTTAAAATCCTAAGTTTAGTTGCAAAACATATGCTTTCTATCACATATATACATGTCTTAGATTTTCATGTTAAATTGAGCATTTTGGATGAGATTTTATAGTTTTTATTGAATTTGAAAAAACTGTCAATCAGAATTAGAATGGATGAATAAATTTTGGTATATCCATCCATACAGTGAGATGTGATATAATAATAGATATAGTCACCCACATAGGTGAATCTCAGAATCATAATATTGAACAAGAGAAGTCATAAAAACACCCATAACAATTTGATTCCACCTCTTTAAGACTCTGATATATATAGGCAAAACTAAATGATATATTACTTAGGTATGAATACGTAGATAGTAAAAGTATAAAGAAAATCAAGGGAATAATTAACACAAAATGCAGGGTAGTAATTATTTCTGAAAAATGATTATTTGATTAGAGTAGGGCTTCTAAAGTACTGAAATGATATTGGATGTGTGGTTTTTTTGAACATAAAAGTCATACAATCTTTTCTAAGTGTGACTTTTATTTTTTATTTAAAAGTATGAAAATATCTTTAACCTCATTCAAAACAAGAGGCATGCAAATTAAACTACATTACATGAAAAGAACCTATAGGGAAAATGATTTGCAGATTACATATATGATAAGAATTCTTAAAACTTAACAACAAAAAAGACAAACATCCTAATTAAAATGTAAAGAAAAGTTTAAGAAAGGTTTTTGCTAAAGAAGATATGCAGAGTTCACGAAAAGATGTTTGTCACTAGGAAATCAAACCAGAACCACTTCTCACTCATTAGCATAGTTTTAGCAAAAAAAACAAAAAAACAAAAAGCAAAAAACAAGTGTTGATGAGAACATGAAAAATATATCCTTTTATATATTGTTGATAGAAATGCAAATCAAAACCACAATGAGATACCACTTTACACCAGTAAGAATGGCCCACATCAAAAAAACGGGCAACAACAAGTGCTGGTGTGGATGTGGAGAGAAAGGAACACTCCTACACTACTGGTGGGAATGTAAACTCATCCAGCCACATGAAAAGCAGTATGGAGGACCTTCAAACTCATGAAAATGGAATTACCATTTGACCCAGCAGTCGCACTTCTGGGAATCTACCCAAAGGAGACCTCAATGTAGGTACAAAAGGACACCTGTGCTCGGATGTTTATTGCAGCACTATTTATAATTGCAAGGACATGGAAACAACCCAAAGCCCCAGAACAGATGAGTGGATGAAAAATATATGCACAGTGGAGTATATATACACAATGGAGTATTACTCATCAATTAAAAATGACAAATTTGATGAATTTATAGACACCTGGATGCACCTAGAAGAAATCATTCTAGCAGAAACGAGCCAGATAGAAAGGGACAGAAACCAAATGGTTTCACTACTATATGGTCAACCAAATGAAACTACACAAGGGGAGAGAGGGGACCAGCTGGAGCGGGTGGGGAGGGGAGGTGATGGTGATGGGTGACCCCCAGGGACTGAAATGATGTAAAAAAAAATAATAAAGCAGATATTGGTTTAAAAAAATACATTGTTGATAGAAATGTAAAGTAATGCAACTGATGTGAAAAATAGTTTTGATCTAGTTATTTGGCTATGTTAATGAATGAGATGTCTATGTACTTTGATGAAGACATCTCTAAGTTAAATTAATGATAAAAGTAAAATGTAGAAAGTATGTATTGTATAGTCCTTATTATGTCAAAGGAGGTGGAAGTCGGTGTTTTTGTTTCTGTATGCAGTATCTTTTTCTTTCTTTTTTTTTTTTTAAAGAATAAGGAGGCAACCTATTGAATGCAAACAGAAGGAACCTGAGTGCCTATATATCCCTATTATGTCCACAAGTCAATGCTTTTACCTAGTTGAGATTCATGTTGGATTAATTCTATTGATGAAAAACATGATACTGCCTTTTACTTATGGAGTTTTATATTATTTCATTTGATAAATAATGCACAAAGAAATGAACTCCTTGACATCATTTTCAGATTTAATTTCCTCTAGTTTCATATTTAGTAAAAATGGAACAAATTGAAGTTAACATATTTAGCCAAAGCTACATAATTTATGTGAAAATATAGAAACTATCTTAATAAAACTATCAAAAGGTTGTTTCAAGGATCAAATGAAATCATTATTTATTCATTATTTGGATGTTTATTGAAGTAATTTTACATTGTTGTATTTGCTTAAGGATTATAGGTTTAAACCTGTATAAATATATATTTTCAAACCCTGCACCAGTGCCCCAGTAAACTTCCTCCATGTTCTATTGGGTCCCTTCCTTCCCCCTTTCTGATGCCATCCTTCCCCTCCGATTGCCTCAGTTTTGTACAGTGTCTTTTAATGACTGTATCTGTAGGGTGAGGACTAAGGAATCAGAGATATATTAACCTAAAATAAAAGGGTTAAAACATTTTCTCATTGTCAGGAAATAATGAAGACTAAGGTCAAGTACTGTGCATGAATGGAAATGAATAACATGCTGCTCTTAATTGTGAATATTAAATCCTGAAAACAAGCTGGGCATGTAGGTGTGCACCTGTAATCCCAGCTACTGGGAGGTTGAGGATAGGGATCACTTGAGTCTGTGGGTTCGGGACTACCCCGGGCAACATAACGAGACCTAGTCTCTCTTTGGGAAAAACAGACAAACAAAGGCTGAAAACAGTTTCTATTATAACTTGGTTTTCATTATTTTTCATGAAGGGAAAAAATATGAATTCACATCCTTTTACATTCTTGTATTTACATGTGGTACTCTTCTGCTTGGTTCTGTCAATGAGTTAACTTCATGTCTCTTTCTGCAGGGTTGAGAATGCTTGTACCAAGCTTGTCCAGGCAGCGCAGATGCTTCAGTCAGACCCTTACTCAGTGCCTGCTCGAGATTATCTAATTGATGGGTCAAGAGGTATTCTGTCCGGTACATCAGACCTACTGCTCACCTTTGATGAGGCCGAGGTAGGCGATCTGAGATCCATGCAGATCTTCTAGACAAAAAGTCTAGCCTTAAACACTTACAATAAAGAGGATTATTGATTAGTTAGAATGAGAAAATGTTGAATCGCTCTTATCAGCATTACTATTTTTTTCTACTCACTGTTTTCTCTCTTGACTGAATACTCTGAAATACATTTTCAGGTTCGGAAAATTATTCGAGTTTGTAAAGGAATTTTGGAATATCTTACAGTGGCAGAGGTGGTGGAAACTATGGAAGATTTGGTGACTTACACAAAGAATCTTGGGCCAGGTTAGTTATATCCAGTTTTTATGATAAAAACTGTATGCAATATCTATTTTTGATTATGAGGGAAGGGGTTACTCCCCCTTAACTTTTTGCACAAACTAGGTAATGCTGCATTTCATTTTTATGTGTTCCTATTAATGGAGCTAAAGCTGAGGAGATATCATTGTCTTAGAAAGCTGAATTTACTTCCTACAAATCCTGGCCGAGTCTAAATTAAACTAGACATTGCAAATGATGCTGGAGAATGTAGGAAATACTTTTCTATTACTGTAATGCTTAATGCCACCCAGAATCCTGACCTCTCCATTCCATGTTGTACAGCATTCCTTTACTCTCTGCCAGCTGGCCTGTAGCTCTCTATGACCTCTTAGCTAGTTAATTGGCCCGCCTACTATTATGGATTCATGCCCTAGCACAAAGCTGCATAATGTCATCAGACCTTCAAGGAGAGAAGGTTGCTGTAGCTAAATCCCATTTTGAAATGTTTGTTTAGTCATCTGAGAGTTAAATATAGGATAGATACCTACTTTTCAATGTTGTAGACATATAACATGGATTTACATGTTTTAACATGAATGAGACCAGTGATAAGACACATCAGATGTTTAACTTGTCAGTATTAAGGATCACATACCACGTTACAAAATTCTTCTGTCTTAACATATAATGTTAAGTAATTTTTACTTTAAAGTATTTTTGTGAAGTCTTGGTGCAATCTATAACGCAGGGCAATTAAAAATTTCTTGGAGACATCATTGAAGAGCTATGGGAAATAGCATTCGAGAAGTATTAAGCTGTCTCATCGCACTGGATACAAAAATTATTTTTTGTAAATGAAATTTTATAGAGAATCCCAGGATATAAAAGATAGTAATAGAGCTATTCAGGATCAAGCAAGGGCAGCCCCACTTTTCCACCTACCTTTGGTATCTCCTGATGCTCTGTGAAACTACTTATGAAATCCTAAGAGCAGTTTGAAAATCAAAGCTTTAGAAAATCACATAGTGCCTTTGAATAATAACCAAAGTAAACAAAAAGTGCTAGCAGGCAGATTCCAAAACACCAGATGCTTTCAAATGCTGTCACCGCTATAATTATTTTTATAATATTTCTGTTTGTTTCTAATTATAAAAGTAGTACATGCTTGTTTTGGACATATTGGAAAGTACAAAAAAATATAAAGATGAAAGCAAAACACCTTATTATAATTCTTAAGATTTTTCCCCCCAATTGTTAGATTCTCTGCTAGGTTCACAGGAGAGTCCTTTTTCCTTAAACTATTTTTTTAATTGCTTTTACATTGATTTACAACATTGTATGTTATTTAGGGTTCTAAGTTCATATCTGTTCATTACATGAGATTCTTTTATAACAGTGTTGTGAAACTTTATGTCAGATAGCAAGGAAGATATTTGTAAAAAAAAGAAGATATATTTTTACAAAATATATTTTAATTTTTAAAATGTGTGAAGTACTTACGCCAAATTATGAAAATTATGTCACATTTTAGGGTTTACATTTAAAAATTTTTTGATGGAAAGAATTAAGCCGTATTAAGAACTGTGCTGAAAATTTTTGTATCATAAATGCTGGAGTTCAGTAATCATGTCTGTTAAATAAAGGGCATTCAATTTTGACTTTCATAGTGACTTATAATGTATTTAGGCTAAGAAAGCTAGACTCTATAGATTGTTTTACTACTCATCCTACATGATTTGTTCCTTTTGCCCCAGGAATGACTAAGATGGCCAAAATGATTGATGAGAGACAGCAGGAACTGACACACCAGGAGCACAGAGTGATGCTGGTGAACTCAATGAACACTGTGAAAGAGTTACTGCCAGTTCTCATTTCAGGTAATTTTTTACTTGTACTTTATCTTATGGGAAAAAAAACTAACGTGTTCTAAACTCTGGCACTTATTTTCTTTTTCTTCTCAATTACATATCCTTCAGTGTGGGTAAAAATGAGATCTGAGTATTACATGATGGTTGTAGCTAATTGGCTAAGAACCAGTGTTCATATTCTTTGATATGTTTCTCCTGCTTTTGGTTTGAAACTGCCTCTCCTGTTGCCTAATTCTGTTTCCTTGAAACACTAATAGACCTTTTTTTACTGGGAGGAGGGATCTCCTCTAGAAATTAAGAAATAGACATTTGACACCCATTTTGTCTTGTGGCAAAAAAAATGAGATGGGCTAAAAAATATGAAATAGCATATGGTAAAGGCTTTTGTTGTATTAACACAGTTTTTCACAAAAGATGATTGTTTTCTACATTGTAGAGCTGGTGGTCCATACCAACTGCGTCCACCTTCCCATTTGACAGCGCCTGGAAATGCAAACACAGTGGTTACTACTGTCTTAACAAGCAAAGGGGAGTTGTGTTTATTGATTACCTGATATTACCAGGCATCTCATGGTTTACATAAGTTATAAGTTATCTGATTAGCCAAGTTGTGGGTTAATTTAACTCTCCAAGGACAGCTTTATTTTCAAACTTTATGAGGATCATGACTGCAACTACTGCCTTTCTGCTTTGAGATTTCATGTAGTAACTAAAAAAGGAAATGTCTCTGTAAGAGTTCAGAAAGCCTCCCTGTGAACTAGAAAACAAAAATTTGTAAATAGAGATTAACAATTTCCATGAGAAATATGTTTTTTAGGCTAACTATTCTATAAGCAGAAAGGTTATTGAAATTTCTTATTAATCTGAGTAATGTAAAAAAATCTTGATTAATCCTTGTTTTGAAATTTTTAATTATTTTATGAGAAAATATTTTCTTTCCCTAATGATCCATATTAAAGTTAGAAAGCCCTTACTGTATATTGAGGGATCCTAAAGATAAACTAAAACATATTGAATTCTTCTCTTAGGATTGGTGGCAGCAGGATACACCGTCACAGTTTTACTGGTTTTTGCCTTGTTTATAAGGTTTGTGTTTGATAGGATCAGTGTTAATTTAAGGTCAAGATGATAGCTTAATTACAAGGAGAATGGATATTTTGACATTAAAGTCATTAGTATATGAATGTTAAGTTCCCAGATCATGTTGTGGTGATGTTTTGTATGGTGAGTTTTTTTTTTTTTTTCATAGTGGATATTGCTAACATTAGAATTCTATTGGTAGACTTGCAGTATTTGTTTTTATATTATTTTTAAGACCATAAAAGCTTAAAACATGTGTTCAGAGTTTGGAACATCTTGTGTGAATATTGTTATAAAACAAGACTAAATTCCAAGTTTAGTTTCTGAGCTTTTGTTTATTTTTACAGCTATGAAGATTTTTGTAACAACTAAAAACTCAAAAAACCAAGGAATAGAAGAAGCTTTGAAAAATCGCAATTTTACCGTAGAAAAGATGAGTGCTGAAATCAATGAGATCATCCGTGTATTACAACTTACTTCTTGGGATGAAGATGCCTGGGCCAGCAAAGTAAGTGTTATTGGAGGAGAAGTATGAAAAATCTAGTATTTTCCCCTCCTCAGGGTTTGATTGTCTCACGGTTTATCTCATAATTGTGTGCAGCATAAAACTACTCAGGTATTAGGAAAATTTTTTCACTTTTGTTCTATGAGTTACTTGCTTACTGTGCAAATTTCCTTTTATTTAAGATAGAATAAATAAATAAATATGCAGGAAGAATGGTGACTAAATAAGGTACAGAATATGCTGGGGTCTGAATTTTATAGAAGGTTTTCCTTAACTACCCTTTGGTTTAGAGAAATGTACAGAGGAGATATATGATAATACACTGTTTCAATTTCCCTAATGAAAACTTAATTAAAATATTAGTTTTCATATTGGTCAACTAGTTTGAGAAATTTCCTTCACCCTTTGTGTAGAATTTCTTCTTGGGCTCTGGAAGGATTGCTTGATTCTTCCTAGCTGGCACCCAGCAACACTTGTTTTATTTGCTGAGACTTTGGTCTTCCTGTCTAGTAACTGTCTGGGGAAACAGACTATTTGGGTTTGTACTCTCCTTGTAGAAGCCCAAGATGCAGGTAGTGGGGGAAGTGCACTGTCTCCAGGATCCATCATCCCAATTTAGACCCAAATGTTGTCTCCAGATCCTCCTAGCACAATGGGAGTAGACTAAAAGAGACCTCCACTGGGTAGGGTACTCAGTAGGGGTATGTTGACCCTCCAAGACAACTTAAGGTAAGACCAAAGCTGGTACTAAGATCACCAAACTTCTTTCTTATAGTTTAAAATCACCGGCCTTGTTGCCTGGAAAATGAATACGTATGCAAAAGAAATCAGCTTATTTAATTATGGGTTTTCTTACAGAGACACAAAGTTCTAAGACTGTATTTTAAATTTATATGGTAAAATTAATTTAGGACTATGGTATTTTACTTAATTTTGCTTTTGCTTATTTGACAGTTCACTTTCCTATTATGACTTCTTTATGCATCTTTTTTTTTTGTTCTCTTGTTTGTTTATTCTTTTTCTCACGTTTAGAAGGTAAGCTCTCTCTTGCCCTCTAGCTTCTTCCGCTTTAAAAGAGAAAAAGCATGTCTGTGAGGTTTTCTTGTGTTGTGTGCCATGCCTTATTCTGTGTGCAGGTGTGTAACACTGTGCTCGAATATATGTTAGAATGTGAATATGGAACTCAGGGGCTGTGCTGGGGAAACTGTTGGATTCTGGCTCATATTGAGCCATTTCTTTGGGGAAAGCAAGAAAGTCAGTCGTTGTTATGGGGTGGCAGGCTTTCTCTCTTTGGGTAGGATGTTTTCATCTCTGAGTCAGTTTCTAAGAACTATTTTAACTTGGTCATTCCCACTGACTTCATTTGAGGAACAGATTTACCCAGGTAGCTGGGGGATCGCTAAGTTATCTGTGGACCCTGTTTTATGCAAGGAAATTTCCAGCTAATGCTGTCTCTGTGCTTGCCTTTCCTACCAATTTCCTTTACAGGAGCCTGAATTTCTTCTTTTTGAGGTGTATCATTGATTTTTTTAAGTCATAATGAAAATGGGTAGATTAGAGGGTTAAATGGGGCACTTGTCCTTAATAATTTTGGCCTTCATAATCAAAGGGGAAAAAATAAAGTGTAGCTGAATTTTTTGCTAACTTCAGTCCATGGCTCATTGCATGTTCGTCTGCTGTCTAAGCTGTCAGCCATAGTTTTTGACCATATGTTCCCTAACCTAATCTCATTCCTTATTCTCTCTCCTTTGCTTCTAATAGACAAGTAGTAATGGTAAAAGCAATAAGGAGGACTGGGAATTGCAACCTTAATGTTTCTCTGTTTTCGGAGGAGAAAGCTATTCATCACTTAATAAGTACTACTAAATAAGTGTTACTGAACTTTATTTTGTGTGTCATGGAAAGCTGCTGCTTAAAAAATGTGTTTACTTGAGATTTTCTGGACAACTATTATGTACTGGTGAGGGAAGGGATAGACAAAGGAAATAGATCTGGTCCCCACTGAGACAGACACTTTTGTAGTTGTCTCAGTTTTGTCTTTATCTGGAAGGAACCAGACTATCAGGATGCTGTAAAGCTATCAAAATGAAAGAAAGTAAATAAAATTATTTCAGCCAATAAAAGCTCAAATACATGACATCAGAATGAAGAAAAATATTTATTTTTTAACTCATATTTGATTTTGTAATACATTTACCTGGATTAAATATCAAATACTATAAAAAGATTCACATGACAAGCCTAATTCCCAGGGTTGTCTTCAGCCATTCCATCTTCCGTTACTTCCTGAGAGTAGTAATTGTATTTATTAGCTGCAAAAATATTTAGAAAAAAATTTATCTTGAAAATGGAAACTGGTAGCTAGGAATTGGGTTAGTTTTCAGGTTAGTAACATCATGCATCTTGTATTACTCAGCTGTAAACAGTGAATTAATCACATTTTGTTTCTGTCTGTTACCACTGGGTTTTCCATTCTATTTAACATATCTGGCAGCTTTTACCCTCTTTCCCCTACCAACAAAGAATTAACTTTTTCTAACCATACTTGTTTCATGCTTCCCCACTGGTGCAGTTTTCTCCTGGAAAGTGATGGTTTCTCTAGAAAAGTTGGGGAAGAAAGTAAGTGGAAAAAATTCTTAGTAGAAGTGCATCTCTCCATATCAGTTAAAATTTTAAAGAGGCAAAAGCAATAATCATTATTTTTTCTTTTATATCCACAAATTTATAAATTAAAAACTACTTTGACTTTGAACACTTTATTTTTATTTTATTTTATTCACATATATTTTTTAAATTGATTGCATATATTTTTTTTCATGTCATCTACCCCAAGGGTCTCCCACCACCTCATCACCCCTGAACCATCATCATCTTAATCTCGTGCCCATTCCTCCTCTGATTTTACCCCCTCCCCCTCTCTTGCTCTATACTTTAATTCTGGTGACAGTTTTAAATTTTCCTTGTCCTTTTGTTTGTTTTCTCTATATCCCACATATAGGTGAGATCATACAGTATTTCTCTTTATCTCTCTGGCTTACTTTTGCTAACATGATTCCTTCTAGGTTCATCCATGTTATCACAAATGCATCAAAATTTTTTTGATTGATGAATAATATTCCATTGTGTCCATATACCACAACTTCCTGATCCATTTTTCTGTTTGGGGGATTTGTATTGTTTCCATATCCTAGCTATTGTAAATAGTGCTGCAACAAAATGCAAGTACAAGTATCCTTTTGAATTAGTGTTGAACACTTATTTTAGAAACAAAAATCTCCTCCTTAGGACAGCAATCATTATGATCATTAAAATTAATGTAGCATTTTCCTGGGACTACATTATGCAACGAAAGAATTTATGAGTTAAACAGTTCTAATTGTATCCTTTGTAAATTTAGAATTTATAATCCTTTTTTGGTATTTATATCACTTGTATCTATAGATGTATTAGAACTAAGAGGAAGTAAGAAAAAGTCAAAAAGCATTTCATGATAAGAAACTTTGAACCCTATGTAGACACTCCCTTATTGTACCTCAAAGTCATGAGATAATGTTATTCAAAATTAGTTCCTGTTGTGCGTCTTCTCTGACTATGAGCCTAGGCTGATGAGAGTAAATGTAATAACTGACTCAGAGGATTACTTTACCAAAGAAGGGAATACTGGTCAGAACATGAAACCTTTTAATACTTGCAGACCATTGAGATTTAAGGGTTGATTTTTATTTCAATCTTTTGAAAAACAAGATGGGATACAAGTTTTTTATGAGTTTCCTAGTACTTTATTTATTACTGCAGCTAATACCATGAAATATTTTTCTCTTGGAATTTGAGATAGTTAATTCAGGAATTTATGATATTTATTTCTGCCTGCCTCCCTGCCTACCAAAAGGGGAGAAAAGCCCAAAATGTTAAAAAAAAAATTGATGCTCAAAATCGTTAAAGAAATGTTTTCCTGGGACTCTTTCAGTTAGGACATCTGCTTGTGTCCTCAGAGGTATAGAATTTATAGCTGGGAAAGTATTCTTGGAGTTGAGGACTGAGGTCCAGGAGAGGGTAACTTCCTTGAAATCTCAGGGTGAGACTATAGTCTCTCTTTGCTTGAATGTCATTTGTGAGAGTTTGTTCTACTGTCCAATCCCTCTTTGTTTAAAATATTGATTTGTGGATGGAAACGTGGTCAGGAATGAAATGGAGTGGGAATGATGGGGAAAGGAGGTATTAAGGGTAAAGAGGAGAGTATGTTGAGCAGTGAACAAGAGGGTCTTTATTCAAACCATATTCAAGAGCCTAGGATTTCAAGACCTCCCATTTCTAGCTGCAATTCTTCTAGATTAAATATGAGAGTATCTCAGTGGTTCTCAGTATGATTCAGTATTCTCTCTTTTAAATTTTAGGAATGTTCTTGGGAAAGCATGTAAAATAAGTTCTTTTAAGCTATGCTTTTTACTTTTTGGTATCTGGGGGAGACTGCCAACGCACTATGTTTTTTTTTTTTTTCCTTGTTATTAAAACCCAAGTTTATGGTAAAAAGGACCTTAAGAGGGAGAGAACCAGATCCTTGCCAGTTGTCCCTAAAGCTTAATTACTGCATTGGGTTTTTTTCATACTCACTTAAATGAAAAAAAAAAAAAAAAAAAAAAAAAAAAAAAAAAAAAAAAAAAGGCAAAGAACAGAAAAATCCAGTGGTGAAATTAAGAGAAACTTTCCTCTTTCCTAAATTTGAGATTTTATAGAGATAAGTACTGAAACAAAGTTGGACTGTTTTTTGTCTTTCATACCTAGATTGTACTCTGCGTACTTAAGACTTATATCACAAGGCTTAATTAGAGACTTTGTGATAGTGTGATAGACTACCAGGATTATGATTATTTTAAAATATAAAATATGATTGTTATAAAGTTACTTCAAAATTGACTTCCTATTCTCATTGTTCATTGACTTTGTTTATATACTATTCATTGTTAATGTGTGTGCATATATAAATATCCATGTATTTATGTTGTTCATGACAGAATTCTGTAAATTCCTTAATAAATACTGTCTTTCCAAAGAAATATATATGAACTCAGGGAACCAAATATTTGTTACCATAGATATTTTTGTTTTTACGAAATGTGACCTTAAAGTGTATTTTAAAGCTGGGCATGATGGCACGTGTCTTTAAGCGCAACCTATGGAGCGTGACTGGGACTGGGAATTGCTTGAGTCTACAGGTTGGAGACCCGCCCAGGGCAACATAGCGAGACCTAGTCCCAAAAAATAACTGGGCATGGTAGAGCGCGCCTGTAATCCCAGCTACCTGGGAAACTGAGGCTAGGGATTGCTTGAGTCTGTTACCCCGGGAAACGTGAGCCTGTGGTTTATTGGGCAAAAATAGCGAGACCTAGTCTCAATAAATGAATGAATGAATGAATGAATGAATGAATGAATGAATGAATGAATGAATGAATGAATGAATAAATAGTGTATTTCAATGATACTTACAACTTGCCCTGTTCCAGAAAGAATTTAATATAATCTATCCAGTGACCATTTTAAATCTTCAAAATTATCTAAAATTCATCTTCCCTTTACCATCAGAGAAATGCAAGCCAAAACCACAAGAAGACTACCTTATTTTCATGAGAATGGCCCACATTAAATAGGCCAACAAAAAAAAAGTATTGATGAACATGTGGAGTAAAAGGAACCCTCATGCACTGTTGGTGGGAATGTAGACTCTATACTGGAAAACAGTATAGAGTTCCTTAAAAATATTGAAGCTAACTCACATGACTGAGCAATTTTATTTCTTAGTATTTATCCAAAAAATGCTAAAACACTCATTTGAAGGGACCTATTCACACCTATGTTCATTGCAGCACTGTTTATAATAGTATAACAACCCCAGTGCCTAGCCAGACATCAGTAGATTAAAAAATGATATAAAAGTGATATGTATATATAGTAGGATACCATTCAACTATAAAAAGATGAAACATTGCCATTTGTGACAACATGGGTGAAAATGGAGGGTATTATTACACTAAGTTGCTAAGTGTAATAAGTCAAAAGGAGAAAGAAAAGTCCTTGGTAATTTCACTGAAGCAGCTTAAGAGCAGACAAAATTAAATTGTAACAAACCCTAGAAATATAGCTGCTGAATTGTGGCTACTGGAGGAGTATGGAGGTGGGGGAAAAGGCAGGGAGAAGATGACTCAGTGGTTTATGGTGAAAGGATGCTTTGGTGGTGGGTATGGTGTGGTAATATACATCTGAAGAGGTACGAATGTATTCCCCTAAATCATACAAACTATCAGAAACCAGTGTTACCTCAATTTAAAAAAAAAAAATGCCTAAATTCCTACTAGTAAGAACTTTTGTGAACTAACTGAAATTCCCAGTTTAAATATGCAACTTCATTCCATATTTGCCTTTGATTCCTCTTAGGGAAAAATGAGCATCATCCCACTTAAGAGTGAATTACTCACTACTTTAAAATTGAATTCTTTCCATGAAGTGTGATGGACATTCAAGCTTTAAGAATCAAAAAAGCAGTGATTTTTGAGGATACAAAAATGGGACAAATGGGACAAAGCCTGTTTTTCTGTTGAGTCTTAAATCATTTTAGAGCAGTGGAGAATAAAAGCAGCCATTAGCCATTAGTGTAACTCATGGGCTTTAATTTCTAGAGCTTATTTTCTGGCAATATTACCCAAAGCCAAAATGAAAAAGGCAGAAATTTTGCCGGTTATAGAAGGTTAGTGGAATATTTAAAAACTCCCTTTGGTAAAAGAAAGAAATTGTTGAACTTAATCTAATACAAAATAATAAGGTTTGGTGTTAACACATTTAAGATCAAATTGATCTGTTTAATTTGTAAAATTAAATTAGATTTAAATTTGAGGTCCAGTGGAAAAGGGTGGAAAATTCAGAAAACAGCCAATTAAAGTTTCCTAAATAATAGCCTTTTATGCTAAAAAATTTGTGATCTTTGTTTCTCCTTGAATTTAGATTTTTTGAAATATAATAGCCATTTTTTTCACTGAAAATGTTAAGAGAAATTGATTATTAACATTTTTAAAATAAAGGTTTTTTTTTATTAGGCTATGATTTCTTTTATTCAGCATGTATACATACTTCCTTGGTGAGTTTATAAATTAAAAACTAATGTACCTAGGTAAAATCCTTTAACTTGTGTTAAAAACTAAAGGCCACCCAGCTCTCTGAGCTTAGTACCTGTCTGAGACTCTTTTAAAAAGATACTGATTTGACCTGCCTGGTTTGGAATTAGGCTAATGTTGACTTTTGTATTGTTTTTGAAGATAAAGCTTGTTGCCCAGATGAAGATAGACAAAGATAATGAAGGAGCATATAGTTAAACCATTTTGAGTTTGAGAACCAAAGCACTTAAAAAATACTACTTTTCTACTCATACAAATTACAAGTGGACTTTGAAATAGATCTGCCTGTGACTCTAACTTTTATTGATAGATCCCATAGTTCCATGTAGCTTGATAGTAAAAATAGTTTGTTTTTTATTTTCACTAATTTAGTTCATTACTTTTTAGATGGTGTTGCCGAGAATTTACATTTGGAATGGAACAGAGTCAAAGTGCTGCAACAGAACAGTCTTTATCTGTTTAGATGGTAGAGAATTCTAAAATCTTAAGATTTGGAAATTTTAGAAAAGCTGGGATCAGATTTCTTTATGCAGTGTCTTTTTGAATTGGAAATGAGGGGGTTACCACTGGTGCCCCCGTGTGGAAAATCAGTGGCATAACACCTTTAAATCCCCAGTTTTGAAGAACTGGAAATTAAAATAAGCTAGGGATTTGGAATATTGATGGTTAGTTTCTTGCTCCAGTCTCTATTGCAGTAACCTGGGAGATTTTATCTGAGTTTTATTATTTTATCCTACTTCTTCCAGATAAGATATTGTAAAGGAATTATGGATAAAGAGTGGCAGGAAGGCCAGAAAAACACTTCTTTTTTATATTGCATTTTAGTGGTTTAATGTGCAGAACTAAACTGAATTGCTAGATTAACATTTTCAATTTTTGTTTACCAGTAATGTCAAGTTCTTCAGAGAAATTAAATATAGTGAAAAATCATCCAGTGGATTGTAAAACAAGATATAAAAAACTGTGATTTGTGGTACCATATGCTAATGAGGCTTCCTTGAAGCCTGAGGACTTTGGCAGGGCAGTAATAGATGAATGTTGACTAGTGGAAAGGCTGATAATGAGGCATGTGACAACAGGGCTTTTTCTTGCTGAAGACACTAAACATCTTTTGGCTTGGGTGGTTTTACCATTCTTCACAGTTTAGCAATAGGGAAACCAGGAAAAAGAATGGAATTAACTGAAGATTTGCATGAGAAATGCTGCATTTTTGACAGAAATAAGCATTATAGTGTGATGAGAATATTTTTAAGGCTCCTATAGGACTACTTTAGCATTTATATGCTAATGATATAATGTCTCTTAGTTTGTATCATGGTATCAGTTTTTACAAAAAAAAAAAATATATATATATATATATATATGGTATTTCTCTTCAAAAGGATACTGAAGCCATGAAGAGAGCGTTGGCCTCCATAGACTCTAAATTGAACCAGGCCAAAGGTTGGCTCCGTGACCCCAATGCCTCACCAGGTAATCCCCTCTGACTCGGCTTATAAACGCAACACAAAGCTAAAAGAACAAGAAAACGAAAGAAATAAAGGAATCCTTCCATCACCTCATAGTCCTGAGATAACTATGGTAACAGAGATATAACTTATTCTCCGATAGTTTTAACTAATTGAAGCATTATTAGTCCTTAAAAAAGTTAAGACATAGGTCAGTTACCTCT
Source organism: Uropsilus gracilis (assembly GCA_004024945.1). Classification (NCBI taxonomy): domain Eukaryota; kingdom Metazoa; phylum Chordata; class Mammalia; order Eulipotyphla; family Talpidae; genus Uropsilus; species Uropsilus gracilis. The sequence goes on along the minus strand of PVHY01001116.1, from coordinate 111,298 downwards.
CATCATAGAGCAATAAACTAGGCTGAACTGGGAATTCTTTGCTTAATTATTGAATGACCCCTTCCTTGGTGATTATTTTGAAGAAAAGCTTTTCTAGTTTCCAATGGATAGATTTTGTTTATGTCAGCAGAATATTTAGTTAAGCAGCTTAAATGAGGATACCAATAATAATTAGAAAGTAAAGTTGTCTTATATAAAGATAAGACCCAGATAACTTAAAGAGATTGCCTTTATGGATTTTCTAATCTAATATTTATTCAGTTTTAGATTAGTATTTGAATGAATGTAAAAAGCCTAATGTAAGATAGAGGTGCTAGACAATACAATTGTTGAATCCTATTTGCAGTATCCATATTTGTACCACAGCTGCTTATCTCCATATGACTTCAAGTATTTTTTTTAGCAGTATCTGTGGTTGAAACCTCATCATACAGTTCTAAGAGCACTGCTTGATTGTTAGCTATCAGGTGTATTGCCTTCTATTCACTTGTTTAAAGTCATCCATTCCTTCTTGAATGAAATGCTTTGTAAAGCATCCTCTCTAAATAATTAATGTGTGAACAGTGTAGATATTGAGTATCATTTTATTTTAGGAGATGCTGGTGAGCAAGCCATTAGACAGATTTTAGATGAAGCTGGAAAAGTTGGTGAACTCTGTGCAGGCAAAGAGCGCAGGGACATCCTGGGAGCCTGCAAAATGCTGGGGCAGATGACTGATCAGGTGGCTGACCTCCGAGCCAGGTAAAGTTCCTTTGCTTTTACCAGAGTGCTAATAGATAACAAAAGGACAAGCTCTCATTCCTGATGGAATGACCCAGAAAGCAAGTCTCTGCTAATATTACTGAGTTCTCGTTGACTTAATATAGATATTATATATTGAAGGTTGAAGTAAACTTTCCTTTTGCTGAATTTTTAAGATATGCATAGATGCATTATACTAAAGTTGAAGTAGCATTAATAGTTTCATTTTTAGTTTCTAGCCATAGGTTTATGAAAAGTAACGGGGCAGTGTGTAGATATCTTTTATGACGTATGGGTAGAAAGAAACAGAATGAAAACATTGGAATTATTTCATGTGATTGAAAAGATCAATTAAATAATTATCCTCTGAGTTGGACATACCAGCATCTTTTGAGATTTCATTGCATCATTATTCTGTTTCATGGTTCCTTTTTTAACCCATCTTCAAATTTGGCTTTTAAAACTTTACTCCCACTAACTAAATACAGATTGATATTTAGAAAATTCAGTGCAATATAAGTATCTTTGAAACTCTTCCATTGAGTTAATGACATCCTAAGTGTTCCCCATTTTTATGGAATCTTATAATATAGATATTAAACAAAATTCATGTACAGTGAGACACTAGTGTAGATGTTTAACTTTGCTTTGAGAATGTCTTGAAACATCTTGAGATAATTTTAGTATACAGCATTCCATAAAAACAGGCCTGAGAACAATCCTTGACATGTTGCCAACCGTTATACCTGGTCTCAAATGTATTAACTTAATAGGCTTAAGAATACAGTTCTCAAAATAGTGATCCTTTACCTTTTTCTTGACAAGATTACTTTTATAGTCTGATAAAAATACAAAAAGATGCATATAAACTTTCCCCTACAGTATCATTTATAATTTCCAGAGTTTCTTGGATTCACTGTAGCCCTGGAAGCACCAAGAGGCTTCAGGTTAAGAGTCTCTACCTTGAAGAGGGGAGAAGGAACAGCTTAAATAAATGTGATCACATTGAGCTCAGTGAGTACCACTGTGAAGTAGTCTCCCCTGTTATGAGTGTGACAAGAACTTTAGAGAAAGGAGAAAAAGAAGTTCTGTTCCCATTCAGAAAAATGCCAGTGCAGTTTGACAAGATTCTTGGCTCTTCTAATTTTTCACTGCCGGCTCTTTAGTCTGCAGCCTTTTCACAGGGTGGTAGACAGTTTTCACTTGGAATTCTCAAACACACAATTGTATATGTTTAGAGAAAGATGGATTTGAACAAGAGAATGAGGTAGTTATTTATGGGAACCACCATTAATCTGTAAAGGAAAAATAACAGTGGTGAACAGCCATGGACCTGTTTCACACTGGGGCCTTTCACAATGAAAAATGAGAAAGCTATCTAATCTAAAGAATAAGAAACTCTCTCTGTTTATCCTTTCTTAGATATTTAGCATTTTAATGACTGAAACTAAATAGCAATTTCTTCACTGTTATTCTACTTGACTACCTAGGATTTCTAGATTGCAAGTATATATGCCCACCCCCCCCACTATAAGACTGAATAAACTTAATTTTGAATGGAAAATTATGTAGCCCATAAATGTTTTTATTTTTTCAAAGCAGGGGTGATAAAGAATTCTACATAATGAATTACTAAAGTTGAAGGAAAAACCAAATTAAATTATAAACAGTATGTTTTTCCACAAGTCCTTTACTTCTCTGGCATGTAACAGGAAAACCTTAAGTTCAGGTAAAAGAGTATCAATGAGTGAATGACAGATTTCATGCTATTATAAAAAAAGCAAAGATCTTTTGGAGTTTATCCTAACATTGGAAGGATGACCAGTCATGTAATTATACCAAATAATAAAATTGTTACTTCTGTAACCGCATTTATCAGGTTGTCTAGAATAGAAAATCTGAGCATGTTTAAAAAAAACAAAAACAGAAAAAAAAGCAAATCTTACTTTCTTATGACTTGGAATGTCACAAAATATAATTCACATAATTTACAGTAGTAGCATACCACTTCTGAGAGAGGAAAGTAGAGTAATTTGTTCTTTAGGAACTTCTTGGGAAACTGTTTTTTTTTTTTCCTCATCATTTGTTTTTATTTCCCTCAGTATTAATTGGTTTTGTTATTTATAGATTGCATAGGAGCTGATGGTAAGCATTAAAGATTATTATTAAGTTTACTAGAAAATAACAATCATCATAATGATTTAATAATAATAGCAGTTATGTAGGTGGATTGCTTTATTGCCAGTGTGTGTTTTCGAATATATTTTTTTTGCTTCAAGCCATGCTGTTAAATTAGTAGGGTATGTATTGATACCTGCCCACCCTATTATGTAAGTCAGAAAACTGAAACCCAAGTTATTGAAACATCATCAAGCTTCCACGGATCCCAGGAGCCTGAATTTGAAAACAAATCTTCTTGGTGTTACTGTGGTATGCTTTTAATAACACCATGTGTGCTGCCTCCTGCAACATTCCAATTTGCCTATAAATGAGACAATCTGATAGGCTGAATATTTCTAAAGTACACATTACTGTGGTAACAAAATTCCCACAAAAACATTTTCCCTCTGAAATTTAGATCTGGTTATGTAATCACCGCCAAGAGAAGAATCATTACTGTTAAAATATGTAGGCATGGACTTTAAAGTGGTTATGTGGTTCCATAAAGCCAGTGTGTATTTTTAAAGGAAAGGAGAAAGTGGTTTGCTTTGTTGTTTGCTTGTACTCTCCAAGATTTCCCTGGGAAAAGTAAAATGACAAACATCTTAACGGAAACAACTTATTTGTGCTTTTAAGTGTTAAGTATTTGAGGAGTACAATGATACATTTGTCTGTTCTGAGTAGAGGACAAGGAGCCTCACCCATGGCCGTGCAGAAAGCCCAGCAGGTGTCTCAGGGTCTGGATGTGCTCACAGCAAAAGTGGAAAATGCAGCCCGGAAGCTGGAAGCCATGACCAACTCCAAGCAGAGCATTGCAAAGAGGATTGATGCTGCGCAGGTAGTGACAGTGATATCCAGGAGCGGTAGGAAATAAAAGAGAAGAGAAAGCTTTCATAAATAAATATTGTTTCTCCAACCCCTTTATTTTTCCTTGCTCCCTTATACTCTCCCTCTCATTCCCTGTGGGTGGATAAGTATTCTAAGTGATGATTGATTCCCAGCAGTTACCATTGTTAATCTCCCCTTCCATCACAGATTTAGACTATTATTTATCTATATTTTGAAATAGAAATCTTAATTTTGAATACTTCAATTAGTTGAAAGTAAGCACTGTGAGTACCAAGAGAATTATAGTTCTTGATAAAGATTATAGTTTATCACAATTAATTCATCAACTCAGAAATGTTAACTTTGTTTATAGTAATGTTAAAGTGTTGATATTTTCTTATACTACTCTACTATAGAATAATTTTTAAGCATTTTACAGAGAAGCAAATGTTTGAGAAACTGAAGAATTAAAAAGCTGTAGTTTATTCAAAGATGAGATGAAGCTTATGCTATTTTGTTCTAATGGGGATGAAGGGTTGATTTTTACCTGAAACAGTAAAGATCAGTATTATAAAACAAACAAAACAAACAAAACAAAACAAAACAAAAAACTGGTGTGCATTGTGATTATTTTTGAAATATTTTTGATGGCTTGTTAAGTTTCATAAAATGTGACTCATGAGTAGATCACAGTGTACTTCTTTTTTATCTGTATGTAGAATTGGCTTGCAGACCCAAATGGTGGGCCAGAAGGAGAAGAACAGATTCGAGGGGCTTTGGCTGAAGCTCGGAAAATCGCAGAATTATGTGATGATCCTAAAGAGAGAGATGACATTCTGCGTTCTCTTGGAGAAATATCTGCTTTGACTAATAAATTAGCAGATCTACGAAGACAGTATGTATTAATCTCTCAAACTTATATCTCTTTTTTCCTAAGCACATACATAATTGAATTCCATAGGTTAAATGCATGTATTCTGCTCTTTCACTATATTTTCATTAATTTTGTGTAAAATTGCTCTTTTGTCATTAATATAACTGAAGTTTAATGATTTATTATTAATCACGTAATTTTTTAAGTATTTTTATTTTTTATTTATATATATATATTTCATATTTTTGTATTCCCCGGCATCCCCCACCACCTTCCCTCCCTGACCTCTCCCTCTCTTCTCCCCTCCCCCTCTTGTGTTCTTTAGTTTGGTTGTTAGCTTGTTTTGACATTTCCTCCTTTCCTTTTGCTTGTTTTTCCTATATTTCATATATTAGTGAACCCATTTGGTTTCTATCTTTTTCTTTCTGATTTGTTTCTGCTAATATGATTTCTTCTAGGTACATCCATGTTATCATAAATTCATCAAATTTGTCATTTTTAATTGATGAGTAATATTCCATTGTGTATACATACCACATCTTTTTCATCCATTCATCTGTCATGGGGCATGTGGGTTGTTGCCATGTCCTTGCAATTATAAATAGTGCTGCAGTAAACATCCAAGTGCAGGTGTCCCTTTGTATAAGTATTGAGGTCTCCTTTGGGTAGATTCCCAGAAGAGCGATTGCTGGGTCAAATGGTAGTTCCATTTTCATTAGTTTCAGGATCCTCCACACAGCTTTCCATAGTGTTGGACCAGTTTGCATTCCTACCAGCAGTGTAAGAGTGTTCCTTTCTTTCCATATCCATGCCAGCCACTTGTTGCTCTTTGTTATTAGACCTTTATCATTTGTATGGAGGGCAAAAATTTTCTTCCACTCGATTAGGTTTCTTTTTGTTTTGTCTGCTGTCTCTTTTGCTGTACAGAAGCTTTTTAGTTTGATGTATTCCCAGCTGTTTGTTTTCCTTCATTTTTTTTGCCATCTCTAGATGTAATCACATAATTTTAAATTGATAATTTAGCATTACTACAACTCCTTTTTTGAGATGTTTTAAAATTTTCTAAGCCAGGGCTTTTCCTGCCACGCTATATTTAGAATATATCTTTTATGACATATCTGTGTCCCAGGCATGTGAGGGATAAGGATAATCAGGTATTCTGGGCATACAAGGAATGCTTTTTTAATGGTCAGTTATGGCAAAGGAGTGTGTGTGTGTGTGTGTGTGTGTGTGTGTGTGTGGCAGGGGTGTGGTGGTGGAGTTGGGTGGAGTGTGGCATAAGAAGATTGGTGTCATCCTTCCCCAACAATGTTGTTTCTAAATTAATGATTATAAAAATCCTTTACTACAGTGTCCTTACCATAGTTTCTCTTCATGGTACCTACTTTGGCTATGTGGAAAAGAGTTAAAACTTTCTTCTTTTAGTAGATTTCTTTCTCTCTTAAGAAACAAACACTCAGCTAGGCAAGATGGCACATGCCTGTAAGCTTCAGCCTATGAAGCAGCTGGGGCTAGGGATCGCGGTTTGAGTCCTGTTCGGGGCAACACAGCAAGACTTAGTCCCAAAAAATAGCTGGGCGTGGTGGTGCATGCCTATAATCCCAACTACCTGGGAAGCTGAGGCTGGGGATTACTTGAGTTTGTGGTACCCCTATGCTTAATGAACATTAAAAAAGGTTACAATATGGAAACAAAAAATTGCTTCTTTCTCATTTCAGTTCAGCCATTTATCCAGGGATAACCATAATCAAGTATCTTTTGAGATACTGCACAATTCTTTCAGGTGTCCTATTAATTTAACAGGGCAGTATTGGCTAAGAAAGTAGACTCTTTCCTAGGATTATGAAATAGGAAATGGATGGGATCAGGATAGACATACATTAGGCAAGTGGTTGTGGTGATAGAGACTAATTTAAATAGCAGCTCAAATTTGATTATATATCAAGCTTAATAAGGGATCACTGTTTTATGCCCTAACTCTCAAATGTTTAGGTCAGGAAAATTTATAATCTGACAAATATGTGTATGCAGTTAGATGTATTTGTTAACATAAGTCCATTAATATCACTTATTTACATTCTTAGTAGATTTTAAAATACTCGAAGGCAGAAGGTTTTATATTCTCAGGAGCCTAACTCACTATATATACATTGGCAGACATAGTTTTTCAATAATGAGAGAATTAACGGTAATGATAATGGTAAATAGTAGGTCTTTATGTGTAGTCATTCATGCTGTTATTACTAATATACCTTCTTTGTCCAACCTTACAGTGGAGAAGGAAGAGAAATATATAATCATAAAGAAGCTTTAAAGGAGTATCTAAATTAGCCATTCTGGCAGATAGGGTGATAGTTTCATTTTTATAGGTGAGATAAATAAGATTAGCCTAAAGTTTACTTTTCTCTGACAAAGTACACTGATAACATAAAATGAGTCCGACTGTTTGTTCATAATGGTTAGAATATGAGGTCTTTCGAATAAGGTTTTGGGGCAGTTATAGCGTTTTATGATATAATTGTTGTTTTTATGTTGATATTCTTGTTGAGGTTTTTGGTTGCAAGGCAATTTACTCAAGTAAATAAATAGAGGTTTGTTGAGAATATATAGAGGCATCTGATGGAACCTGTCAGCTTGAAATATGGAGAGGTCTTCTGACAACTGAAAAACCCTCCTTTTGTCTCTGAGTAATTGTATGGTGCCATCTATGTCTGTTTCACTCTGTGTGTTGACTTTGATTAATAGGGCTTTTCATGTAGCTTTGACCTTTCATATCCCAGGTTTAGTACGACTTTCAAATTCCATATTACACCTGCTTGACTCTAGTGTTCTTGAAGTGTGGGATAAAAACCACCTATATCAGAATCATTTGGGAAGGCACTCCCAGGACTCAAACTAGACAGACTTAAAGAGTTTCTCTTTTTATAGTGGTTTGACAATATTAATTGAAAAATATTATCCCATGTGACTTATTCACACAGGGTTTTGAGAACAACCAGAATTGAACTGGGTGCCTTGCCTGATTTTGGGTGTATTGTCTTTGTGTTGGGTAACCACTCAGTTCAATCACTTATGGCAAGAATTGGGCATGATTTGATACCAACATAGGGGAATACATATAGTATCTAAGAGAAGATTACAAAGTCAAATAGAATCCTAGGTTTGAATCCTGACTCCACCAAAGAAATGATGGAGACTTGGGTAGGTTACCCAGACCTTTTTGTTCAATTTTGTTTTTTTGAATGAAAAATGGGTATAATATGCTGTGTGCTTCTTAAGACTGTGAAGATTAGGATGTGAGGGCGATCTGGCTGCGACATCTGTCACCCCATTGATCGCCAGGGTTGATTCGGCTGATCTGGCTGGCTAGGCGGGTGTCCCCTTCCTCCCTCACCGCTCCATGTGCGTCCCTCCCGAAGCTGCGTGCTCGGTCGAAGAGGACGGCCTTCCCCGAATAGAGACGGACTGTTCTTCGGTCCAGGGTATACGAGTAGCTGCGCTCCCCTGCTAGAACCTCCAAACAAGCTCTCAAGACTGTGAAGATTAAATCCTTTAGAATAAGTATTTTTTTATAGTACTGGGCAGAATTAGGACTCAAAAGATTGTTTTACTACTAGTTCTACTAAAACTACTCAGTTACTCCTACACTTATAGCTACTTGGGCCCGCCTACTGAGGGAGAAAGTGTTTTCAGAGATGGCTGAGTGGGGGGTCAGCTAACCTCTTAATGACTTAGTGAGTTTAGCTTACCAAGTGGTTAAACTTGCTTGAACTAGACTGAGCCAAACTCACATTTAATGTCTTAACTGAGACAAAACAATTTGAATTTTTATTATTACTTTCTTGTTTGAAGGTCAAATAGATAAGCTACTCTCTTTTCAAACTAAGTTAATAATAATCATTAGCAATTTATCATCTCATTAGCATTAGTAATTAAGTCATCTCAATATAATCAGTGTCTGTCTGTGACAGGATGGATATTTTTTTCTCTGCAGAGGGAAAGGAGATTCCCCAGAGGCCCGAGCATTAGCCAAACAAGTGGCCACAGCCTTGCAGAACTTGCAGACTAAAACCAATAGGGCTGTGGCCAACACCAGACCCACCAAAGCCGCAGTCCATCTTGAGGGCAAGATTGAGCAAGCACAGCGGTGGATTGATAATCCCACAGTGGATGACCGTGGAGTTGGTAAGGCCATCAGTGTTCTTAATCCTTATTTAAACTGGTCTCAGTGAAAATAAGAAAATTGTTATCATCTGTAATTAGGTATGGGAGGGGTTCTTCTACCATTGGTAAGTTGATCTACACTGACTCCATTTCCAAAGGGAGTCAATGAGATTCATGTGGTTTAATCAGGAAGTGTTGGCAACTAAATGATTTTTGCCTTGGGCAAATAAAAAGATCCTCAAGTTGCAAGTGAAACTTGAACTAATTATTTCTAGTCTGTGTATATTCCCATGTTGATATCTTTGTTATTATTATCATTAGAAAATACCTAGTTAACTATGATTTTTGAAAATGGGTAGAATGTACTAACTGCCTAGATTGTCAGTTGTAAGGACTCCTGCATCACATGTAAAAAAACCTAAAATTTTGATTTGGGGGAATTTAAGGAATGGAATCAGTAAAGATTTAGGTCATAATATGATAGAAAGTCTGCAGAAGCAGAGAGATTTTCTTCACTTGCTGTATTTGTTAGGTGAAAAAATAAACTTTGTTGGATAAAAAAAATCAGTGATGGCCAATGTTAAGAAATCAGAAAGATGTTTAATTTACTGGGGGAAGAATAAATTGGTACAGGTTTCTGAATACCACATGGAGGTTTAGAAAAGTTCATGTTCACTGACTCAGCAATTTGACTTAAAAGTTTTTCTAAAGTTGTGTCTAAGGAGTTACATCCAAGAATGTACATAAGCAATGTAAATGTTTACTAATAAGTGGTCAACAATTATGGTTAATCTAATGTTGTATGTTGATTTTGGATCATTATTTTTGAAGAATAGTAATATAGAAAAAATGCTTGCATTAAAGATGAAGAAGCAAGGAATAAAAGCTAATGTGTAGTATGTTCCCAGTTTTATGAAAGAGAAATGTATGTGTGTATGGAAGCTTGCAATCCATTAAAAAATATTGAAGGAAATGTTCAATTATATTATGATTATTGATGGTTCATCTGTATTTCTGTGTGGGTTTCTGTAGTTTTTGTTGATAGAAAACCTACTAAATGGTATTGTTTACAAAAAACCCCAGCCTTCTGTACTGTCACTGTAGTAGTCTTCTTCAGGTCTGTTTGAGTTCCATGTATTCTTCTTGATCCAGGTCAGGCTGCCATCCGGGGACTTGTGGCTGAAGGTCATCGTCTGGCTAATGTCATGATGGGGCCTTATCGCCAAGATTTACTTGCAAAGTGTGACAGAGTGGATCAGCTGACAGCACAACTGGCTGATCTCGCTGCCAGAGGAGAAGGGGAGAGCCCTCAGGCGAGAGCACTTGCATCTCAGCTCCAAGATTCTTTAAAGGTAGAACTCAGGAAATTATATCATTACATTCTTATGCTTGCTACTATTGAAAAGCTTGGAAAGGAGAGTTTTTTAAAAATGCATAATTTATTGAATCTAGATAAAGTGAAAAGAGTACATCAATAAATAAAGAGTATAACCAAAGATAGGAGGCAATTACAAAAATAACAAAAGAGCTGCATTAGGTCAAAACTCACCAGTGTGAGTTATAGCAACTGAAGTTATGTTCCCCAACTTAACTCAGTTAAGAGTGACTCCATACATTTGCTGTATACACACATTGCCTGTACTTTTATTTAGTCACTGTTTTTCTTATTTTGTAAACATTAGTAGATTTACTAAAGATAAAAAACAAAAAAACTTCATAGTAATCTTGAAATCATGAGCTTGATGGCCAAGTTGTATTTTCTTCTAATATTCTTTAAAAGAAACAATTATTAAAGTAAAAGCATTTGTCTGTATAACAACTAAAATCATCTCCAGCATCATCAGCTAGTACATGCCACTCACCTTGGAAAACAGTGCAGATGATTAAGATTTCTTTGTTTTAATCCAAAAACTAAGTATGATAACTATTAAAAAAAACAAAACAAAAACCTTTTTAATGATGTCTCAGAATCCTTCTTTCTAAAACTTGAAACTTTATCACGTTTTCCTAGAAACTTGGTTGAAAAAACATGTATCAAAAAAATTCCCAGTCTTGATTTCTTTCTTCTCTATATGAGAAAATACTTAGAAATATGGCACTGCTGTAACCAAACACTTTTGTGGTCAGCATTGGGGCTGATACAAAACTCTGTCTTGTTTTAGGGCCTTCTTTGGGCTTCACCTGTCATTTCTTAGAGGCCCCCAAGAAGGAAGTAAAGATTTCTTGATTGGGTTGAACAATCTCTAAGGAAATGTAGGTCCTATCCTATCTCACCTTTCCTACTAGAAGCTAATTTCTTAGAGGGCAGGATTCATGTTTTGCACTGTATTCTAACTGGTGGTTTTGTACATAGCTTGATACCTAGTACATTTTTGTTGAATGAAAAGCTAAATGAATGTGTTAGTGAAATAACATTGGGTGGATTTATGATTTTTGCACTTCTCTGGGAATTTTCACTTGTAAATGATGTTTTTTAAGGACCTGAAAGCCCGGATGCAGGAAGCCATGACTCAGGAAGTATCAGATGTTTTCAGTGATACCACAACTCCCATCAAACTGTTGGCAGTGGCAGCTACTGCACCTCCTGATGCACCCAATAGGGAAGAGGTGGGTATTTGAGGTCTTCCTTTTCTTCTGTTCATTAGCCGTACACGTATGTATATGAATATACAAACACATAGACGCACATGTCTACACATATACATTAATTAATTAGTTAATGTAAAGTGTGATTACAGTGTACCTTAGGGGCAGTGGCTACACAAAGAAGAAGATTAATTCTGCCAGGCAGTTCCTGACATGCACTGTTCAGTACAAACCTGACCCAGTGCTATTTGGTATACCTTGATGTATATAACCTTGCATGATATCCATATTAAAGGAAAAGTTAAAAACTTTTTTTAAAATTTGAGAACTGAGTGAATGATTCAGTAGATGGCTTTACATTTTGGGGGTAATAGAAGTCAGCTATCTTTGTTTTTTGTGTCAGGCTTGATTGTAAACTGCTATAGTTTTTCACATGGAGGTCAGGGGCAGAGTTTTTATATTAGTGGTAATAAGATATATGAGGAGTGCTACCCTGACGATGCTGAAAATCATTTTAGGACTCAGTATTCTTGGCTTTTAATGCATCCAGTCACCTACACTGAAACCTGAGTGGGCTTGTCTCTTCTTCAAACAAGAGGATAAGGAATCCCTATTATCTAAGTCCTCACACTCTGTGAACTTCTATTATAGACTACTGCCCATCATTCTGTATGTCCTGTTCGTACTTTGTGGACACTGGTTCAACTAATATTCAAGAGTGTATCCTTGCATGTGGTGCTTATGACCAAGCTCTGAGAAGATACAGGAAACGTTTGACGTTGTCTCATTAGCTAGGGTTTGATGCCAATTCTAAGGTCTCTGTGCAGTTGCCTCTGCTTAAGGAGACACTTTGTCTTAGGCTGCATGACTGAAATAAATTTTCTGACTGTCAATGTTTTCCCTTAAGGTATTTGATGAGAGGGCGGCTAACTTTGAAAACCATTCAGGAAGGCTTGGTGCCACAGCAGAGAAGGCAGCTGCAGTAGGAACTGCTAATAAGTCAACAGTGGAAGGTATCCAGGCATCAGTGAAGACAGCCCGAGAACTCACACCCCAGGTTGGGTTTTGCTCACTTTTTAAATTTCAATTCCACATACTCTTCAGTAAGGAAGGCTAAATGTAAAATTTTTTTCTAATCAAATTATGGAAAATTTATTTTTTATTCATTTTCTCAGTATTGAGTATGTGTGATACATTTGGAACTACTCCAAACTTTACAAATTTGTGATACTGACTTTGGTGGTTACTTGTGGGGACAGTTGGGGAGAAATGAATATGTCCCCACATTTTTTAGCCTTCACTTTTGTGATACGTTAACAGGCTAGATTCTGTTGTAAACTTACACTTCCTCAGTTAAAAATAAAAGCTTCCATAAAATATGAATATGTCTAGTGCTCTAATAGCTTCCATAAAAATAAAACTTATAACATTTCTGTTCTAAATGCTTTCCTAAAAAAGAGAATAAGAAAACTGGCCTTAATACACCAACTATGGAAAAAGAGAGGACCTCGGAGACAGATTTGGACTTGAATTCTCTATGATCTTAAGCTTCCTCATCTTTAACAGAGATAATTCCTTCTTAATGGATTGTTTTGAGGATTAAGATAATGTGTGTACAGATTGTACCATATATTGAGTAAAATGCCAGTTACCTTCCCTAAGTGCTGTTAACTGACTAATTGGGAGCTCTTGAGCAAGTCACTTCAATTTTCTGAGTCTTGACTTTTGTTTTTTTTTGTTTTTTGTTTTTGAGACTATGTCTCGCTGTTTTTGCCCGTGGAACCACAGGCTCTCATTGCCCGGGGTACCATAGACTCAAGCAATCCCCAGCCTCAGCTTCCCAGGTAGCTGGGATTACAGGCGCACGCCACCACACCCAGCTATTTTATTTGGAACTGTCTCACTACTGACCTCAGGTGGGACTCAAACCGCGATCCTTAAGCCCCGGCCGCTTCATAGGCTGAAGCTTACAGGCACGAGCCACCATGCCCAGCCAGACTTTTGTATTTTTAAAGTCATTTACCTGTCCTTTCTCTTTCACAAGGTTGCAAAGATGATTGAGATAAAATATATGAAACCACTTTGTTAACTGTAGACAGTTATTTTCTTATAAATGTTTATAAATCTGTTTTGAGTAAATTTTAGTATTTCATACGGTACGCTTTTTTTAAGGTAGATGACTTGACACTCGTGTTTAAAAAATGTCTTTTGCTACGTTCTGAACTACCATGTAAACATTCATTACCTCTGTCACATTTTTACCCTCTTAAAATCAGACTGTGGCCAAAAAGCTGCTTTTTTTCCTTTATCTGTGTGTGTATATTATTGATTACACACATATATATATATATTTACATCATTGTATACCCCGAGGTTCTCCCCAAAAAAGCCTTTTACCCAGGCTCACCTGAGGAGCTGTTTATTAGACCCAAATGATTCTAGTCTGAAAAAAAGCTTGCCTATGTTTGGCTTTAAAGTGCCATCTACAGGTAGAGAGAAGGCTTCGCTGAAGATGTATTTGGGTGGAAGAGTGCTCTAAAATTTAAAGGTGATTTTGTCATTGCCAGGTTGTCTCAGCTGCCCGCATCTTACTTAGGAATCCTGGAAATCAAGCTGCTTATGAACATTTTGAGACAATGAAGAACCAGTGGATTGATAATGTTGAAAAGATGACAGGTAAAGTTGTGTGCAAAATTCTTTTTGTCTAATCCATGAGGAATGAGTTCTGAGAAACTCGAGCAGGACTGGTTATGTTTCTCAGCTGTAACTGGATAATGGAACTGTCATGTGCTCGACAGTGTACTTGGCCCTGATTAAGGCTGCTGACCAGCGGGCGGCTTCTCATTCAAACCTTGCAACTTTGTCTGAAGGGAGGCTCTATGAGTCTCTTTTATTTTAGTGCTGCCCTCCCAGTGTAATGTTTATTGTTACAGCTCCTATCTTCTCTTTGAATAGTGTCTTTGCTCAGTTTGAATTCAGAGTTTGGTTTCAGAGGCTGGGAGGCGGTGTTTGTGGATACAGTAAGTGTCCCTGTCATTTTCAGCGGGCTCACATTTCAAGGAACCACAATAGCTACCATTTAATACAACTTGTCTCAGAGTTTCCTCCAACATATCAACTACGTAGTTTAAAAAAAAAAAAGGGAGAAACCAACCACCAACAAACCTCTGTCTGTGCAATTGAAGTGGCACCTCTGAATCTTATTCTTTCTTTGTGAAGGGAGGGATAGGATAGAAGGGAAGAAATGAGGAATGTAGGCTCTTCGACTTCCCTGCAGAATTCGCTGTGACAGGGGTTCATAGCAGCCGGAGATGAAAGTGGAGCTCCTGAGGTGTCTGAGAGAGGTAACAGAAACAAGAAACAGGCTGTTAGGGTTATTGGAATCCTCCGTGTGGCTCATCTTGGGCATTACAAGCTGCCAATAAGCAACAGATGGCTGGGGAGTGAGATGGGAAAGGAGAAAATGTTATTAACAGATAAAGTGATGGTGATGCAGTGAAGGTTTGAGACACAATCCTTGTTTCCTCCTGATGTCACATTTCTGGTTGTCTATTGTAGTTACAAGAAGGTCAGTGAGCATAGTTGGGATAAATGGCTGTGAGTGTATCTGGTCTCCTGGGCTATATCCTCACATTTTTTCACTATGGCATTCACCTGGAAACTTTTGACTGTGTAAGGGCTTTAGGAGAGAATTCTGGGTATTGTACTTTTACATGAAGAATTTGAGTGGACAAGTGGTTGGAGTCTCTCTTCTTCTAAAACAGAAACCAAATTTTGTTTTTGTTCTTCTCACAGGTCTGGTGGACGAAGCCATTGATACCAAATCTCTGTTGGATGCTTCTGAAGAAGCAATTAAAAAAGACCTGGACAAGTGTAAAGTAGCCATGGCCAACATTCAGCCTCAGATGCTGGTGGCTGGTGCAACCAGCATTGCTCGTAGGGCCAATCGAATCCTGCTGGTGGCTAAGAGGGAGGTGGAGAACTCTGAGGATCCCAAGTTCCGTGAGGCTGTGAAAGCGGCTTCTGATGAATTGAGCAAAACCATTTCTCCAATGGTGATGGATGCAAAGGCTGTGGCTGGCAACATTTCTGACCCTGGTAAGCAGTGCATAGTCTGGCTCATCTTAGCTGTGAGGTTAACTCAGGAAACTGAGAGGATGTGGAGAGAATGCTTACTCCAGAATCACACAAAGTTTGGGAGCAGAAAAATACGGTTATGGTTACTTAGTTCAGGAATGCTAGATTAATTCCCCTCCCCCTCCACCCTAATGATTTTCTCACCCTCACCCCCCTGACGATTTTCTACAATATAAGCTGGTTTGTTTTACATTTCTCTGCACTAGATTCTGTATGCTTGTTTGCTGGCTTTTTCCCCCTTCTGTCATTTTTTAGTTGATTACTACTGGTTTGTCTCTGTGCTTTCTTTGCATTGTCTAACAGTTTCTCATCTTATTTTGTCATTATTTTAGAAATTTCTCAAAAGAGGCATAATGACCAGTTTACCAACTGTTTAACTTATGTAACTAGCATAACTTCTTTTCTGCTTTTCTTAAAGTGCTTTTCTTTATGAAATGATTACTATTTCTGTCAAATTTGGAGGTTTTTAAGTTGACCTATGGGTCTCTTGGTGGTTATCCTGGTCCTAAACCAAAGAATCTGGGCTTTCACTGAAAGTGGGTAAAAAAGAGACTTTTTGACTTTAACTGTTTACCCCTATTTGCTTGCTTCTCTCTCCAAAGCAGGCTACAAGCAGTTTCTTTACAATTACCTTTAACCTTAACTGGATACAGCTATCTGCCTGCTTCTCTCTCCAAAGCAGGCTACAAGCTCTTTATTAGCATTTTCACTGATCACCTTTACCATTGATATGCAAAAGCCAGCCAACTGCTCTCTGCTTTCAGCTCCAAAAACTGCAGAAAAGAAAAACTTTAAAACACAGTTTAAACTTTTCACTCGTGGGTCCTTACCACTATCCCCAGCCTTCTCAACCAAAATACCAAGCCAATGCAAGACAATCAGTGCAGTGCAGACTAATTTATTTCTAACAAAGTGATTTCTAATTATCTTATTAACTACAAAAGAAACATGCAAGACTCAGAATACTTCAACATTGTCCAAACCTTTTTTCAGTATTGTCCAAAGTCCTTTCCCAGATTGCCCCAAAATCCTCAGTCTCTCAGTCCTAATCGTCTCACCAATGTCCAGATAGAGGCCATCTCCAGACGCTTGAAGACTTGTTCCTTTGACTGCTCCTCCTTGTCTTCCATGCTGTCTTCTCCTTGTCACCTTCAGGTAGCAGGAACTCCATGGTGCCAAACCAGCAAAGTTCACTTTCTTCTTAGGCCTAACTTTTGCACGGCCTCTTTCAGACACAAATCAAACTTAGCAAAGCAAACTCCAACACGGAGTTCAAATCTGCAAACTCCTTAACTGCTTTCAGCACACATGCTGCCAGCCTGGGCCAGCCGAGGGTTGAAGGCCCTCGGTGGCCACGTGGCCAAGCTCACATGGCTCACATCTTTACAAGATGGCCGATTCCCATCTCTCCTCCACTGAACCTCTCTCTCTATCCAGTCTCCATAT